>JAUJYS010006637.1:0-10113 GCA_033995665.1 Melogona broelemanni | reverse complement strand
GGGTATGGCAACATCCTACGAAGCCGACGGTCCCGGGTTCGATTCCCGGCGCAGGCTTTCGTTTATTCGTTAGTCTGTGGTACTGGCGTCACCCCAGAGCTTCCATTAGGGAGTCCAGAGCTTAGTGGTGGATCTTGCAGTCTGCTTATTTCAGCTGCCAATCCCTTTCCCTTCCCTGCCCTCACATATCTCCATAGAGACACGAGGGTGCACTAATCCTGTAGTGCACTACGGTGATTTATAAAAAAAATAGAGAGAGCTACGGCTGGGAGGGGGAGGGGGTTCGTACACTTATGGATCACGGTGTATAGCGTCAGGTGGAGGTGGAGGTGCGGTGCGGTGCGGCGGCCCTCGCGCGTCGATTGGTTTTTGCGAGGCACGCTAATTGCGCCGGGCGCGCGGGCGCGCGGGCGTCAGATTAAAAGAAATGTAGCAGTGATAAGTGAAAGTTTTTCGTTTACAATTTTAGATTTTTCGTCCGTGCCGACGGCTTTTGTTGTCGGCTTGTGAGGGGGGAGGGGGAGCGGTTGGGATACTGGTGCGACCGCTGCGATCCGGTGCGATCATTAACAGTGCATTGAAACACAGTGACACTAAAGCAAGGAGGCACTCTGCTGATATAGCAGGGCGTGCATGATGGCAATGCAATGTTGATGTGAAGCTAAGTTAGTGATCATCAAATTCATGATTAAAGGATAGTATAGGAGCCGTATGGTATAAACAGTAAATTAAAATTGAAATTTTTTCTTGACCATGAGGAAAATACAACGGTCACATGTTGCCGTTGCCTTATGGTCCAGAAAAAAACCCTCAATTTTATTTTACTAATTCTCTCAAATTCGCCATTGCTTTTTCATGCAAGTTTTGTTTTTACTTGTTTGCTTATATTCAATCAAAATTTGGAGCCAATCTATTTATCTTTTCATTGGGTTCATTACCGCGTTGTATTTCTGGAAATGATTCCACTCTTGATGTGTTTTCGCAATTCTTGGTTTCTGATCTGTTTTAGTTTGGCGTTGGAATTTGATTGTCTAATTACAATGTCTAATAACAGTCTAAACTAGTTGTGTAAGCTTGGTTGCCATTGCAATTATCATCTAGATAACATGACGTCATTTTCGCCCTTAGGCTACAGCAGTTATCAGATGGTCGCACCACATTTGATGTTCCACAGTCCCTGATATGAATGATGGCTGGCGCAATATTTTGTTCCCTTTTTCCTCAACCGACCTATTGCAAATTATACAATTTTCCTCCTAGCTTCTTAATTTTCTCGCTATATCTTCTGGCTCTGTATTTTCCTGTGTGCTACGGCGATCAAAATTCCCTTCTCGATTCCATTAATCTTTTGACCTCTTCTGCCTCACCAAGCGAGTTACACACAAGCTTCAACTTATTTCGTTTGAATGGGTACTTTTTACCAAACATATACCTAAAGTGTGAAAAACCTTTGGAACCACATAGTAGTTACCCGTGCAATTTGGTTATACTGGTTTCGTTATATTTGGTTCCATTAGTTTGGTTATATTTGGTTATATATTTGTTGACATATACCGGTATTTGTTATATTTGGTTATATTATATTTGGTTTCGTTAAAGTGCATTTTTTTGTAATTGACTCTTTGGTCTAGGTATTAAATATGCCGCGGGAAAATATAATGCTTAGGTTATACATGTATTTATTGAGACACTATTTTTTTTTCAAATACGGCTTTTGCTTTAGGAGAGAACAAGATGTCTTCGCAAACTAAACGTAATTTTGGACTAGGACTAAATTAAGCATTGAATTTCCGTTAAATTAAAATTTAGTAGATAATTATAATTTTTCAATTGATATGTCTCAAAATTCATGTTTTGACAATTTTATCAGCATTAGTTAATAATAACAGTATCATTATTTCGCAAGTTTTTTTTAATTGATCCAGCAAGGTGGTTGAACCGGGTTTATCGAACCATGAGTGGACGCCACTGCATCCATCGTGCGCTGTCAGAATCCACAGTGCACCGTTTATTTTATTTTTTCACTTACATATCCTTCTTGATTTGAGATTCCTCTATATCCCTCTCTTTCTCTTGGAAGCGTGCAAGGGGAGAGGTTAATTCCCTTTCATTTGGCCGCTCGCACACTCACACAGGTAAAATCTTCGTCTGCGTCTGTCTTCGTATATATTCGTTTTATTAGCGTCATTACTATTGCAGCAACCCCTCGGCACAAGACCCAATGCGCAAAGTCGAATTTAAGGAATTTTTAAATTATGTAGTCGGGGACGACTATGGATAAAATATAATGTACATCGGGCTATTAGGCAAGAGGCATTGGAGGGGACAGGGAGACTGGGTGTGTGCACAACAGCTAGACGATTGCGTGTCTCTACTAACACGTCTTGATTTGTGCGACGGCTATTTTTTATGGTGGATTTTTTTTCTTCTTTTGTCGAGGTTTGTTGTCGGCTTTACCTTATGCGTGTATTCGAAGAACCATTCGAGTGAGGAATGAAAGAATATTATTGTGTTCATTCCATTTGGAAATCCAGAAGACATGCATGAATGAACGCATGAACCCGGATATGATTTTCGTGATTTTTATTTGGAAATAATTACAAAATCGATTTAATCAAAGGTCCCAATTTTATTATAGAAACAATATTGGCAGAATAAGGATTTCTCCATTACAAAAAAATAGTTGTTCGAATGTTTTCCAATATATATATATATTTTTTTTTTTTTTTTTGCATTGGTATAGACAATTGCGGATTTTTAAGTTGCATGCTAACGGCAACTGGCGGCCACTTGGCGTAAGCTACGAACAACTTTTCCAGACGGTAAAAATCAATTTAAAAAATAGCCAGTTTCTTTCGCATGACAATGCAAATATATGATCTAAAAAAAGCAGAAAAATAACTTTTAAGTAAAAATAACTTTAAAAATAACTTTAAATAAATTTTAAAACATGTTAGCAATGAATTAAATTATCGAAAGAGATTGAAAAAGAATAAATTCACTACAGCAAGGAAAAATAACCAAATTGGCAGCATTAATTGGTAATCCTGCACACGATTTAACAGCTCTCTATAGGCAACATCTCCCGAGTACACAATTATTCTGTTAAAATTTTGTTACCAAAATATTATTCCGAAAATTAGTTGGTCGGATGAATTTGAATAATTCTCAAAATATTGATACCGGTATTTGTTTAATTTGTTTATTTGTTTATCCTAGTTATGCAAAGACACAAACTCTAAATACTACTATGAAGTGAAAGAAAAGGCAGAAAATAGGAGAGAATGGAGAGACATATCCCATTGCTGTTAAACCAGTCCCAGGACTGAATAACCATTGATTGATTGATTTTATGCGCCATTGAAATTCGCGTGGAGTTTGTTGAGATTATTGCATTTGCAAAACTAATTCGCAAATGGACCCAATTTAATTATTTGTCTTTAAGATTAAAAAACCTCCTACACGTACGTTGAAATCCGTATTTTCTCCGAGATGCACCCCTCTGCCATCGAAAAAAAAAACGATTGTCTCAAGAATTTTTTTATTGTTTTACCCTTTTACTAAGGCGAGGGAAGACCAGCCAAACGCAACCTTGAAAGACTGAACTCACTCGGTTTACGAGTGTGTCTAGATTCATTCCGAAAAGTAGATGATGATAGGAGCAAAAAATCTAGAATTCTGTGCCAAAATATGTATTTGTCTTAGTATACAGCTGTACATGTACTTTAAGCCCATAAGGAACGAATGTATTCTCTTGAAGTCCATGGCCGTGAACGCGGAAACTGGGTGAACTAGTATTCATATGCGTGGCAAAATTGTTTCGAGCGCCGTCTAGTGACTAACTTTAAACAAACGCTTTTCTCAATTTATTACTTGACTTTTTGCGACGTATGATCGTTATCTGGACAGGTTTTTTTTTTCTTCGGGGATGCTGACAACTTTTCACTACATGGATGTCACTAAGGCAAATGTTGATATTAAATTCATGTATATAAATAATTTAATTTAACGATTGTTTTGAACGCTCCTATAACCTATTTTGAACCTGCTAAAACGAATTATAGGGAAAAGGGTCATTCGAGGATCCGTCAAAATTTAGTAATACAAAATGTTCCATGAGACTGAGCTGTGCATAAAATTTAAGTTAGGACCTGATAAAGTAGGTTACAATTATCTCAAATAAGTGGTAACAAATAAAGCTAACAAATCAAGGTTACAATTAAGTTAAATAACAGGTTCTAATAAAAAATGACACAAGGCAATTCAAGAATTTGTTCATGACATTTGATCTTAGTTTCTTGAAAAAAGTAAAGATACACCCGCTGACAGATGAGGAGGGCATCCCAATAAAAAAACCAGACTTTCCGCCATCTTGTGCGCACAAAATTATCTGTTGTCAGAACTCTGGGCGAACAACCCTGAATGAGACTCTGGTATATGCTTTTGTCCTCAAATTTCCCATTTTCTCACATCGCTCACATCTGCACCGCGCCACATAGGGGGGCGGCTAGAGACCCTCAATTCTGAATGCGCCTCTTTTTTAGGCGCGCGAATTTTAAAGATTTCCTTTCTTCTGCACGCTCGCATTCCTCCTACCTAGGGAGCGCTATACCACCTAGGGAGCGCTGTACCACCTAGGGAGCAGCTCGAGAAGCTCAACGTGGGAACACACTGATGGAAAGTCACACATGGAAAGCGCGCCAAAGATGAAAGCCAAATGTCACCTGCGCTACTTGTCCGCGGACAGGTTTAAGCGCTAGTGCGAAGATAATTGCTCGAGCATTCGGAAATGCATTCGTACGAAATGTCTGAACGTAAAATTTGATATATTCCAGTCAATATTCTTCACCCGTCGACGTCCTGACGTGAGAAGGCGCGAAGAATTCGAAATTCGAAAGCGAACGATGCATATGCGCGCCGACGTGTTTTTCTTGAGCTACTTTAATAGTGTGTGTCGCTCAAAGCGTTAAAGAAAATATGACAGATTTTCTCGGGGAGATACCAGGTATATAGCTTTCGCGTGTTATAGCAACCAGACGTTGAAAAACCAAACATCAGAGGGGGTGTTGATCCAGCGAGCAACCATGCGATATTTATTTAGAAAAACCGGCAAATGTGGCGGAGCGGAAAATTTGGTGGCCATGTGAAGTAGTGGTGGCGCTTTTGCACCAAACACTGGCCATAGCCGTGGCCTCGAAATAAAGTGCACCCTGGGCATTGAATTAGGTTTCACAGGGCGCCCTTCCGCTATTACATTACCAAGCAATATTCTAACTTTTGTTCCGTCACTAGTGCCTGCTGCAGCTTGTTTTAAGTTTAGGCAGAACTTACTCAATTGACTTAACTTCAGTGACGTGTTCAAATTTTTTTTTTTTTTTAATTCAGATGCGTGCGGGATTCGAAACTGGAGCCTAGAGCGTCGCAAATTAGTAAAATACGTGTTTCGTTATTTCATGTTTTTGTAATTTTTCGAGTATGTTTTTCTGCATGTGGCTCCAATTCCACATATGTCATTTACATGTATTATCCATCAATAGTTTCCATACTATCACGACTATTGCTATCGACCTTTACTATCGACCTTTATTATTGCGCAGCGCAGCTTGTGCGCACACGCACGTGTTCTGCACAAGATGGCGGAAACTGTATTTTATTCGATAGGATTATAGAGCTGGGAGCGGTGGCGCGTTCCTGTAATTCCGCTGCTGGGAAGCGTACGAACCGATGGCTCAGGTGAGCCTACAGTCCCGGGTTCGATTCCCGGCACAGGCTTTCGTTTATTCGTTAGCCTGTGGTACTGGCGTCACCCCTGAGCTTCCATTAGGGAGTCCAGATCTCAGGGGTGGATCCTGTAGTCTGGCTATTCCAGCTGCATCCCTCTTCATTTCCCTTTCCTGCCCCTCGCACATCTCCATAGAGACATGAGGGTGCAGTAGTCCTGTAGTGCATTAAGCGCTACGGTGATTTATATAAAAAAAAAAAAAAATGATCTTGCAGGAGATTGGATGGGTATTGAATATCCTGTAGTGCATACTGTTATGACGATCATCGGTTGTAAAAAAACGAAATATCAGTGTTTAAATCTGAATGTGACTTCCACATTTTGTACAATTAAAATATTGTAATTTTTTTTTCTCTATTAATGTGAGAAAGTTTTATTCAATTTACATATTACATAGTTTACACAACATCCCACATGATTTTGTCTGCAACCTCGGAAGCTTTAAGCATCAAATAATTGCCTTCACTGATATTTTTTAAGCAATTCCATGATATAAAATAAATTCAACTTCGCGAGGAAAATTAAAAAGAAACTTCAATTCACCGTAAGGCCCTGCAAAAAAAAAAAACAAAAAAAACGGGCCCCAACATTTACCGAGGGCACGGTACTCACCTGTATCGGGCCCCTCGAACGAGGTGATCTCAAGCGCGTCTATAATTTTAGATGGCTGGGCAATTTCGCCCAACTTTGGGCACCGCGATGTTTTTTCTCCCCGCTGATGCAAATAATTCGTTTTGCCGACGCGCCGATGGCTTCTCGTATATGTATCGCGCTCCAAAGCGGGGGTAATTGGGCGGCGGCGAGATGCTCGCGATCGCGCCGGGCGATGGGGGAGTGAGAAGGGAGGCGGTAGGGGTACAGAAACGAACCCCGCTGAATGTAAAAAAATTGGATCACATTTGTCAAATGCGCGGGTGCATCTGTGACTACATGCGTGTGTTGGTGGGGGTCTGGCGAGCTTCAGTGTGCTCAGTTAATAACTCGGAAAAGCTGCGCCATATCGATAGCGAGTAGGGGGTGGTGGTGGCGGTGGCGGGGGAAGCTTGATGAATTGTCCCCTCTTTTGTCGCAGTCGTTATGGCGCGAGTTTAGCGAGCCGAGCGAGTGGTGACAGTTTAAAATGGCTCGTGATTTTCTGGGGAGTCGTCTTGGGGGGGGAGAGGGTGGCGTAGATGCGCACGATGATGCTTGATCAGGATCAGAGATGCGTTTTGATTAGGAGGAGGAAAAAGGGGTCACTGTGTTCGAACGATCGCTATCGTTCTCAATCGACAAATGCGCGCATCGTATGGCTAGGCACATAAATGACGTTATGAAAAAAAGTATTTTTTTAAATATGCCAAACATATTAAAAAAAAATACTTTTTCTTATTTTAAATAAACAGACGTTTCGTTACAACACCTTGACATCAACTACGGTTTATGTGTATTTTTCTCGCAGTGATCGGAAACCTTTTTTTTTTAACTAGGCGGAGAATCATTTATCGCGTCAAGACAATAAATTGTCCTGTTTCTTCGAAATTGGAATTTATTTTTTTTTAACCTTTTTAACCTTTTTTTTAACTAGGCGGAGAATCAATCAAGACAATAAATTGTCCTGTTTGTTCGAAATTGGAATTTATATTTTTCCTTCCATTCGCATGAAAACAAGTGTTGCGAAGATCTTCTCATGCAGCCGGAGAGTTAGCATCATATTTAAGCGGGACTAATTCATTGTGGAAATTATCCTTAACTGCCTTTCTCATGGCTACCGGTAATAACGAAAGTATTCCGGGTCAGAGTTTATGGAAACGATCAATTAGCACTTTCCGGAAGTTTTTTTTTATGTCGACCACCTTATGGTTGCACCGCTGTGTGACGCATCGCTGCTCGTCGCACTAGTCTAGGAATAATCCGGTCAAGCGGCCGCGTTACGGTCGCTCCGCCCGCGCTCGCGACCGAGAAAGATCCTGGCCACCCCCGGGTCTATTTGCCCTCTGTCTAATGCGGCGCGGTTGCGGTATTTGTTCGTCGCTCCTGGAAGAAAACAAACAGCGGGGGTTTTCTCGCGGTTTAGCGGAGTGGCCTAATTGCGTTAACGGGCGCGCGTTACTCTTATCCAGCACCGACTGCCGTCGCTCCCCGTTATGGCAATGTTTGTTTATCGGAAACTTTTTATTAATTTTCATCGCCCGCCGACGCCAGCCCCATGGCGGGCCGTTCACTCCTCCTCCCCCGCCTCCTCGCCATCCGCGAATTGGATTCCGATGCGAGCTACAAGTAGACCTGAGGGTGTCATGCAAAGGAGCGCGGCGCCCCGGTGCGCTACTACTGTTGGGCGATGCGGGACCGGGTAATGGCCGTTGGCCCCCGCGGCGACGGAGATGGTGGTCGTCTGCCGGCGTCGTCCTCTGGAAATGGTGGCTGGATATTTTGGAATGAGTGGCGGGTGGTGAGAGGTGGTTGTCCTCGGCTCGGTTGTAAGGCGAATGAACTGCAAACGAAATGGACCCCCGGGTCAAGTTTTGGGAATGCGTCGTTTTCTCTCAAACGAATTGAAATTATCATCTTAATGGCATGTTCTTAGACTGGTTTGAAAATATTTCTTTTGTGTTGGGAAAATGCTTAATTACGTTTCGAATGTACTGTATTTTCATTCATTGTTCGATATTTTTGTAACTCTCTTTGCTTATCTCACTGTATGAATTTGCATTTGCGTTAATTATTACTATTTTAATATTGTGGAAGATAGGGTCTATTGGAGTTTGATGAATCAGTTGGGCAAGTAACAAGGAAACGCATTTAATAGGGAGTTTTCAATTTTAAATAACCGTCCATTTGTTCTGACGCCGCTGCGCGTCTCTTAATATGCTGCCCGGTGTCGGTTAGCTACCTCTTCCCGTAGCATTCCGAAACCACACGAACTCCAAAGCAATGCAGTGAAGCAAACCATCACAGTGCGTCGATGCCCAAAGCAAGCATCTCCTTTTGTAGACTTGTACTCGTAGAATTTCTAATGCGCGTTCAGATTCTTACCGTCTTGTATTTTACCCTAGGGCTAGTAGCTTTGTTCATCTTCATGAAATGTGTAGTTTTTATCTCTAGGGCGTGTCTTCAAATAAGGAATTTCTTAAAATTATTCCATTTAATCTAAGGTCGGAAACAGTGTTCAGATTGCCTGAATATGTATTTATCGGAAAAGCTGGCGAGATTATTAAGAATCGATACCCATGGCGAATTGGCTTCTACTATGGAAGGGTAGCTAGTGACCAGAAAGGTGGCGAACCTCTGATATAAAAGGTGAAGTGATTATTAGTTTGATATTCCGCCCCGGGTATAAATATGCAGCGAATTATCATCGGCCCTCGCCTATCCCCCCGATGACTCTATTCTGCGCCTGTATATATCTATATTCAGATACGCTCAGCAAATTGCATTTTCTATATCGATTCGGGTCTCTCCCTCTATCCCGAGCGCTCCCTTATCTGCGATTAATGTGTCCGCATGGTACATGCATGTACCCCCTGTTGGTTTTGCCTCCCGAGACCCTGAGTATGGCCATGCGAACTTTGAAATCGAGGCCTATTGAAACTACGTGTTGGCTACACTGCTAACAGTCATGTCAGGTGCAATGCGGCGCTGGGAGCTCGCTAAGACGGCATGTGGGACCGACGATTGCCGGTCTTTCAGAATGGAAAACTTACAACTCAATTTGTGAGAAAAGTTGCTGTGATTTTTTTTTTCATTTAGGGTATATTTTGTACGAGATCGTGTGATGACTTTTTCGAAAGTGAGAATGATCTGTTTAGTTAGTCTTTGGTTCTTAGGAGGGCGTTGCTCGTGCGCGAACACGCGGTGGCGATGGCAACAGAGCCCTTGATCGAAATTACTTCGCCTCACCTGTGGGTCAACGGACGTCGGCATAACTTGGGGTATCGATCCGAGTTCGTTATCGACCCATTGATATACGCGTACACTCCCACCCGTTTCAAGTCTGAATTCTTTGTTTAGCTCGAGTGAGCCGGCTCATAAGTGGCCGGTGGATATGAACGCAAATGACGCGTAGTACATGAGCGTATTATCTTGTTCATTTCATTGCTCATTGTAAAAGGAATTTAAAAGAGTTGTTATCCGCAAAAAAAAAAATGAAATGAAGAATATTTTTCAAAGCCCGATTCTCGTTCTGTGAAATTACATTTTACCCAACTGCTGGTCGACACTTTTTGAAACGAATCGCACCTGTATCCAACAACACTCAATGTCATATTTTTATGGCGTGACCGGTAAGCTTTCGGTCGTAGCATCGTGGCGTGTGATTCGGGCTCTATGTAATGCAGGCGAAAAGATCGAAT
>JAUJYS010006636.1:0-10171 GCA_033995665.1 Melogona broelemanni | reverse complement strand
CACATATCTCCAAAGAGACACGAGGGTGCAGTATTCCTGTAGTGCACTAGGCGCTACGGTGAATTTAAAAAAAAAAAGGAAAGAAAAGTTACTTTTTTTCCCTTAAGAGAGACTGCTGACGCAACGCGCGCCATCTAGTGGCCACTTTTTGGGATTTTAAGACTATGAATCTATTACTGATCATTCCCGGGTCTCATTATTTGCAGGCGAGGTGACCAGCTACTTCCGGAACTGCGCCAACGTGCGCGCCGACAGCGAGCACCTGTGCCAGAAGACGGTGCAGAAATCGGTGAGCACCGTCGTGTGCACCTGCAACAGATACCTGTGCAACCAGGCCTCTCACCTGCAACTCTCCCCATACCTACATACGATAATGGTACTGCTCCTCATCGGCATCGTATGGAATCGACTCCCGCAAGCGCCACCTCTTTTGATGCACGGATAATGACCTTTAAGTGACCCTGGACAATTATAATCGGACTTACGGCGTTGGCGACTTTATGCCGAATATAACTGTTCCAATACAAAAATGAACGCCGGTAACCTGAAATTAATCGGTTTTTTTAAGCCAGGGAATGACGCATCTACGGGAGATTTAGGACCTCTTCTCGACGTTACAGATCGAGTGGTACAATTTCGCCGGAAATCCTGGATCGGATATAAATATAGGATAGGGATAGTCTCGGTAATGTCTCGGTAATGTGCACGTGATCGCGTTTCGATCCCAGCCGATCGATACCTTCGAAATGGAAGTAAAGCCGTGAGACCCGTGTCTGTACGTTGTCAGGTACACGTTGAAAATCCCTATTTAGGTGAGATGCTCAGACTAAGCTAAATTCCAAATTACCAGGTCGCCGGCCCCCTGGCGGCTAGTGTGCATATCAACGTGTACGGTCTGCCGAACCGAAACAAAAGAAGAAAAAAAAAGGATATGGATTGGGAATGGCAACGGGAAGAGACCGGCTGCCTTCACCCCCGAGTTACCGGACAGGCAGCCCAGGCGGAGTTAGCCACCCTTGAGGGGTATTGTCGACGGGACTCCAGGACCCGAGACCGCCCGCTCCGCCGTATGTTGTCATGACCACAGAGCTAGACGGGACGTACTGATGCATGGGCAATGGTCATTAGTGAACCTGGATAATTATAGTCGGACTTGTGGCGATGGTGACTTAATGCCGAATGAAATTGTCAAATTGTTTGGGGACGAATGGACTCTGGCAACTCTGTTTTTTTTAAACCAGTGAATGGCGCAAGTAGTGTTATTCACTACAGTGATCCGGAACAAAAAAAAAAAAAAAAAACTTCGGGAGATTTGGCGACTCTGTTTCGCCGGCGAATCCTGGATCGGATATACGGGAGCCTGCGCTGGGAATCGAGCCCCAGACAGTCAAGCCACATCTCTTGACTCTCAAGTCTCAAGCAGTTACGTGGTGTAAAAATCCAGTTAAAGGGACACGATAGTGTCGTCTTCAAATGCAAGATATTATCTTGACAGGCGTCTGTTTTAAAACAAGTTCATTTTTAGATGAAAAAAAAACTAAAAATTACTTTTTCATTCTTTCGGTATTTCGATTATTTAGTAACTTCAATAGTTCTTTACTGAATCCATCCAGGGGGGGGAACTATATTAAAATTGTTAATAGGGGATTTTAAAGACGATGTACATGTGCTATTAAATATTTCTAACCTTTGCTACATTGTCTACAGTACCATTATTCTACTAGTTCATAACTCTTTACAAGTATTCAATAACCATTGTTATAATGACCAACTACATTTTATTGCCCACAGTTTACATGTGATTAAATCGTTATTTCCATGCAACTAACAACTTACAAATTGGAGATTAACGTTTGATTTTTAATCGAAATCTCGCAATTGTGAATTCCAATTGAATAAAGATGTGTACGCTTAAAAACATAATTGTTTTTTTCATGAAAAATTGAAATAACGGAAGACAATACTTATAACAGAAGTACTGTCTGCCATTATATTAATTTTCAAAATAAAACGAAAAATTAGATTAATGATTTGCTACAAATTTAATTAAAATGTCACAAATATTGAATAATAATATTTACAGTATAGTATTCGTGTACTAGAGCCTAGTCATTATGTTCTAATAAAATTTAAATGTCCAATTTACAAAATTATATACGGTATTTGTATAATATCAATTCTACCTCAAGAGTATAGATGATGATTATGGTCATTAATCAACAGATTGAGTTAAGATTAGGAACGTAACGTAACATCACTGTAAGCCAAAGGGTTCATATTGTACGAAAATAAAATATACAACATCGCATTAGCTATATCGCAGTTTGTAAAAACATTATTCAAATGTATTATTAAAATTGTGACGACTTTGAATAAAATTGATGCGAACAACTTCGCAGTAATTACACATAAAAAATATCAATCATTCATTTACAACAACACTTCACAATTGACTTAATCATTTCTAAAGGAACCAGCAATAAATTTGAAACGCATTGAACGCTAAGAATGTCAAAGCAAAGCTTGGGTAAATCAGAAAAGAAAATCAAAGCTTGGGTCAATCAAATTCCATGCCTGTCATTCCTGCTTTTTAAGTATCATTCACACTTTTTAAACATTTCATATTTTTAGTGCGTTTTGTCTCGGTCAATTAAACCGGTAGATGTTCAGCTCACAGGCGAATTGAACCGGAAAATACGTTCGATACGGTAGACAGGCTCTGACGTCATACGGTTTACCTACCCAACCTAACCTAACCTATCAACCCTGTTTTATCTAACCTAACCGTAGAAAACATGGTTCATAAATTAGGTTAGGTTAGGTTGGGTAGGTAAACCGTATGACGTCAGAGACTGTCTACCGTATTTTCCGGTTCATTTCGCCCGTGAGCTGAACATCTGCCATTATGTTTTACTGATTGGCATTGACTATGTATATTGACCAGTGTTTTTGACTGACACGCACAGAAAGCTGTCTGGGAGTTTGCTTACTAAAAGTGCGTGTCGTCTAAGTGAAAATTAATTTTGACTTCGTGCGTCGACATTTGGAAACAGTGCCGTCAGCTTGTCTTTCATTTTAAAGATGGATTCCCTGTGGACTGTGGAAAAGAACGGAATATTACTGCTTATGGATAAATTTCTATGTTGTTTTGTTTTAACAGATTGCTACCGAAATTAATATATCGGCGTTACTACCAGTGTGGAAATGGAGAGACGAAATATTCACTACCCTGGAGTTAGGACTGCAACATTTTTGTCTTAAATTTTGTGGTGAGTGACATTTTTTTCTTTCTTATGAAACGTCCTAAAAAAATGGAACTAAAAAGAAGGGATTAATCGTTTTTGACTCTCCTTAATTTTGTGTGTGCTATTTAGGGGCCTCGTTCGCCGAGAGCTTCTACGGTCTCGTCAGACTTCCCGTCGGTTCCGGCGACCGCACCCCTCGACCCGGCTACAAGCTTCCGGGCGGATTTCATCGCAGGTCACTGATGGCGTTGGTCCTGGTACCCTATCTCAAACTAAAGGCGGACGCGCTCTTCGAGAGACTGCGAGAGGAGCAGGCTGAAGGAACAGCGACGCCTACAAACGTATGTCGTGCGTTGGATGCTGATAGAGTGTAGATTAGGTTGAAAATTTGCGCAAAATGAAAGTAATGTTAGTTGAAGAATTGATTCATTCGTATACTTAAGGAAAGTATAGGAATGAATTGAGATGGCCGTTTCATCGTTGATTTTATTTACCTTCTAAAAATTGAAAATATCAAAACCCCGGTAAAGGAAAGCGGGAACTTTCTTGTAGCTGGATGTTTCAAATTTATATCGAGTAAAAATAATAGTGCAGTAAATGTACTAATTAAAAAACGTGGCTGGAGACATATTTCGAATCGGGAACGCAAGAAAGTGTTTTTGGTAATGTAATAGTAACAATTTCTTGAGTTTGGCAATCCGGCGCTGTACCGGACATTTTATTATGTGTTTTTGGTAAACTGAAAAAATGTTGCGTTAAAATGTAAACCTAGGAAATTATGTGCTATTCAATAGAGAAATTAGTTAATATGAAAAATAGTGTCTCCTGTGTGAAATAAGCTAACATTTTTTTGAAACGCTAAGAATATAATAACTGTAAGGTCGTATTTTAGCCTGTTTTGCACCGCCTAAAACACGTCCTTCCTTTTCCCGCATTTGACCTTTGACCCCTCGTGAGCTCTGCTGAGCAAGCCCTCCATTCGGAGAGCGCTGCGCTCTGCTGGACCTGCAGAGTCCTACAGCGCTTTTAAAAGTACGTTTTTGCGCGTGTATACGCAAATTCGTCTTGTCACGTGTCCGTGAAATAATGGTCACGTGGGCTCCATTTTCCGAATAAAAACTTCGCGCTCTTAACAATTGTAAATATTCATCGGAAGTTGCGTTGCGGGGGTTGGGGTCGAGCTGGGCTCCCCCGGAAATTCCCCCGGCTTCGCCGAAAGTTGTTGTTTTTTTCGCGAAGCAAAAGTCATGCTTGTTGGAGAACCGACTAATTTACCGCTGCATTTACCGGCGTCAGCTTTGGCTGATCTTATCAGAGAAGTAAGCATGGTAGTTCATTCTTAATGTTTACATAACTGAATATAGTAGGAGACGTTTTCTTTGTCGACTAGCATATCAAGTTCAAAAGCATTGTTTATCTCGCACACATTTTGGTTGAATGAAACATCTGCGATTGCCTATTTGACAGGAAACCAAAAAGAAGGCTCAGAATTTGCTGCTCAAACTGTACCCAGTGTTCCACTTCCTTTGGGAGATTCTCGTTCTCTACTACCAAGTCGGCTACGCGCTGGGCCGCAAGATATTTCCCGGGCCGCTGTACAGGTGGGCCGGCACCCAACTCGTTACTTCAGCAGAAGAGGATTCTACCGATGGATCGTTGCTGGACCTGTGGAATTTGCTGCGAGACACCATGTAGGTATCAAAAGCAGTGTTTGGTACGACCGTTCATAGGGAGTGGTTCCTTTTTTTAGGAACTTAGGAACGCCAACGTTTCTTTTAATTTTTGAGGAGCTGGAACTAGGGTTCTTTTTCTGTATAAAGGGTTCATTTTGCTATCGCCTTCAATTTTCTACGAGTACCACATTTGCCAAAGTATGTCGTCAGCGAAACAATTTTGCAGCATCAAACATAAATTGACAAAGATTTAGATCTGTTGAAAGTTTTTGGTCTGTGCGCGCAAATCTACATTTATCCTGTAGATTAATTCCCGCAAATCTGTTTTTAAATATTTTTAATCGAAGGAATGGAAATATTCCAGGTTTCTTTTGGGAATTAACTAGGCTATTTTTTAATTTTTTTAGGAACTGAAACGGGAACTGAAACTGGTTCCTTTTCAAAAGGAACGAACCCAACACTGGTCAAAAATATATTTTGACGTGTCCCAGATTCGTTGATGTCAAACTGTTGACCATTCAACAATATTTATTGTTTTCCAGGTGGCACTCACTTCCGATCGCCCTGGTCGGCTTCCTGCTCGACAACACGAAACAATTGCTGAGCATTGCTCTCTCGCTCGGCACGTTTTTCCTGCAGTTCCTAGACTGGTGGTACTCTAACGACAGCCTCGTGAAGAGCACTGCCGTCACCGTCATCCCGCCTCCCAGACAGGTTAGTGATGTTTCTCACTGCTGACCACCTCTCTTAAAAAAAGTAATTTAACTTTGATCGGCCTGCATTGCCGTGCCGTGGCAATTTGTTCAATATTGTATTTTTTTTCCCGTTAATGAAAACTAAAGTTTAATATTTGTTTTTGTCTTAGGATCGCCGCGAAAGTTTCGTAAAGGAATTAAACTTGTGTCCGATTTGCTCACGGACCAGGACAAACGACACGGCTCTGTCATCATCTGGGTGAGTGTAAAATACATATTTTTTTAGCATTTCTTAACCGATCCAAACGCTAACTAAGGCTCTGATAAGATAAAGATCTATTTTTGTTCTTGCATTTTTATTCAATTATTTTTTATTTCGAATTCGTAACTATGACCTGACATTGAACCACGCTTTTAAAGAAATTTGCTAAATATAATTAAATTAACACGCCGAAAAAATTGCGACATTTTTCTTAATTATTATTTTTTTAAATTTTGGAGCTGGCCTTTCTTTGTTTTCTTATGTGAACAGCGTAAACTCTTCACGCGCCTGTTAATGTCTTTCGCAAGACACTAATTCAATCGATCAATTTCTATTTTATCTCTATCGCGAAATAGTTACGTGTTTTGCTATCCGTGTATCCACCAATACGTGAATGTTCACTCCCAATGCCCGGTCACGAGGCTGCCAACCAACGTCGACTGTCTTGTGAGACTCTATTCCAATAGTAACAGCGTTGGTTCCTCTGATGCCCAATCAACATTCCCAGAAAACAAGACTGATTTGTGAGATTAGTTACCACGTCTTTAGTTACACTAAAACACGCTCAACCACTTAAATACGGTGACCCCGGTTTAACACAATAAATCTGTAAATACCCTATCAAATCAGTAGGCATTTTGGTTGCCCTAACCAAACATCTGTTGAAATGTTTTGTTGTTGTCAAAAAAAAATAACGAGAACTAAAATTTATAAAAAATAATCCTTAACCCTTAAGGATGAAACCGCAACGTTTAATTAATCAAATTATGTATTTAATTAAAAGGGTACGCAAACCTCTTAATACAACTATAAACGATGGTAACCATTGAATTTTTAAAAATAATTTTAGTTCTCGTTAACTTTAACGACAATATACAGTGTGGTCCGAAAAAAAGCGTTTCGATTATTTTTTTCGGACCACCCTGTAAATTACATTGATTTGTAATTTCATTCATGTAACCTTGTCACTTGTTTGATGCGGGTTTTTAATTATTTTTTATATTTTGGCGATGTTGGAACTGAGTCTCTAAAAAAGATTTGGAAGAGGAACTCAATTCCAGTTGTGCGCGTTCATCATTGCGAAACAATTTCATCGTCCGATGCTATTTTAATCACCGGTATGAGTTTTATTTAATGCCGTTTGTTTATTACTGATGGACTGGAGTACATATCAATCATCGTGAAATGCTCGAAAAAGGACAGCTGAAACCATGCTCGTATTTTAACAAGTTTAACAAAAATACTTCACACATTTGTTCTATGTATGTATGTACACAAATTATTTTTATTCAGTCAACTCGCAACAACTGGGAATATATAGTTATTTAGAAACAATCCACATTGTCTCGTTTTTATTTTGTGCTTGGCAAATATCTTTTGGAACAGCGCAACAACCTTTGAGGATTTTTTTTTAAATTCCACAGGTTGCATTACGTCGGCAAACGCGTCTTCTCTTCGGCAATGACTAGCTTGGCTTTCTCTCACCATCTCGATTTTTGCACGTCAGGGAAGGTTTCTCTGGTATTAAGGGGGAATTGAAAAGACTGGAATTTGCGAAACAACTTTTACGAACGTCAAAGACATTCTAATATGCAGGAACATAGGAACTGGCGTTGACATAGCGGCCGACTTAACGCTTTGCTCGCGTGCAAGTGGGTTCGATTGTATATACACACATTTGAGGCCCCCAATAACTTACGGAATATTCTGATTCAGACGGGGTGCGTACATAAATTAACTCACGGTTCTTATTTGAAGGCTGTTACAGCCGAGCTAATCGACTGTACGCATTCCGCCTCAACTCGTAATCATATGTGACTAATCTTATCGCTGGGAACGTGACAAAATCGATACGGACTGAACTGTATTCTGAAATGGCAACTCGATACATAAAATTTGTGCTAAACCGTAACCAAAAAGCTCGTTGTACAAATCGTTGGCAAATAATATTTTCGAAAGTTAGGGAAAGTGTAGGGGTTCCAAGGAATGTTCCGACATCGCTGTCGCGTTTTGAGCAATCGTAAGGCTTCAACACAACACACAGACACACATGTTGCCAGATTCTAAAAAATTGCTTAGGGCACTCATCGTTACCATCCTCCCAATCCACACACACTAGCCCAAGATAAATTGTTCTGTAAAATCGAGGAGGAAGGTGACGCGATTTTTGTACGATGACCGTTTCTCGTTTTGGAATGCTATTCGTATTCGTGAGTGAAGATTTGTCGTGCTCGCATTCTTTTTTTTTTAAACACACACACACGCATACAGTTGTGGTGGGGAAGTGGCGGACTGTCCAAAAAGTCACTTGTGTCTCACGAATCACACGCAGGCCGCCTTGTCGATAGAGATCATTTTGGGCTTGTTGGTGTGGCCTCGGACCACGGCGTAGCACAGCACCGTGATCACCATAACGAATAGGAAGTAGCTGGTGTAGGTCAGGTGCAGATTCATGAGCGTCTGTTCGTTCTGGATAGAGAAAAAAATAATGATGATAAATAAAATGAGAGGGGATAAAACTGTCTGTTACTGATTTTTGTGGGTGGTACAAGGCGGGGCAATACAGAGTCTGTATTGCAACAATTTGTCTCCGAGCAAAAGTACCCCTAAGCAACACCGTACCGATGGCTCTGTGGGTATGGCAACATGCTCCGGAGCGGACGGTCCCGGGTTCGATTCCCGGCGCAAGCTCTCGTTTATTTGACCCTGGGGTACTGGTGTCACCCCTGAGCTCCCTGTCCACAGCTTAGGGGTGAAGGCAGCCTGGCTATACCAGCCGCCATTCCCCTTCCCTGCCCCTCAAATATTGGCATAGCAACACGAGGGGTATAAATCCTGTAGTGATTAGCACTACGGTGATATTATTTAAAAAAAAAAAAAGAAACATGAGGGGTACAGAATTTCCTGCAGTGATATTCACTACCCCACAAAAAATATGTACCCGGGAAACCCCCGCATATAATTTCCGTTAACTACTACTGGCAACGCCATCTGAGGCTACTAATTAAGTCTTCAGTAAGCGTTTGAAAGTAACACGACGC
The DNA here is from genome assembly GCA_033995665.1 of Melogona broelemanni. Classification (NCBI taxonomy): domain Eukaryota; kingdom Metazoa; phylum Arthropoda; class Diplopoda; order Chordeumatida; family Chordeumatidae; genus Melogona; species Melogona broelemanni. The sequence continues at coordinate 1,255 of JAUJYS010006636.1, read as the reverse complement.
CAAAACTATCTTAATGCAAACAAGTTGGAATTCTTTGCTGAACACCTTATATCACAATTGAATGCATTTGCTGCACTCACGTAATTTAGCAGCTCCTCGAGGGAGGGGTCGTCCACGAAATCCTGACTGAGGACGAGCCCGGCGCAACGGTTAGACAACGCCGTCTTTTCGTCGCTGAGGGACTCCTCGTAGTCGAACAGCGAGAAGGTCGCCACGGTCTTTTTGCTCGGTCGCAGAAGGCACGTCTTGGAATTTCTAGATTAGGGAGAGAAGGAAAATTCAATACATTGCTAGACTGACGCAGAAAATCAATTTTTCAAGTAGTCTAAACTGGAGCTCTGCTAAAGTTATGCACGCTCTTTTGGTATTTAATAAGAGATTCGGGTTTCGTTACTGGAGTTTGAATTTAAAACCTGGCGATCAGGCAAAACGCTAACACGCCCGTATCCATTTAATTTAAACCGTAATGATAGAAATAACAAATAAACTTTCGTTCATTTAAATTCCCCTAGGTTTCCAGGGAAACCTTTTTTGAAGGCAGCTAGTCGCTGTTACCCCCGCTGCACTATCAGGTGAAAAATGAACGAAATATTATTTATTATTTACTAGACATGTGTACTATACATCTGTATGCATCTACACCTTTATGCAATTAAAACCGCATTAATGCTTGGTTATACGGGTTTTGTTCCGCATAAGATCTCCATAAGACTTTTTAAAACAAATTGACCATAATTTTTATTAACACTCACTTGGTTTGCGGCAGTAGGCTAGTCTGTCCGACAAAGGTGACGCACACATCGGGCACAACTGTGCAGTAGCCGCCCTGGGTGCAATTCACGAAACTGTGCTTCTCGGTTAGATCGATCATCATTAGGATCTTGTCGTTGCTTTCCTTGTCTGCGAGATAAAAATTGAACGTCAGGGCGCCAAGTATAACAATACTACGCGATACCTTTCTACAGGGTTGCTCAGAAAAAAAGGACCCACTACAAATATCGTTATGGTTTCTATACTAATCTAGAATAATATATCGATTCGTTTGATTTTTTCTTTACAAATACAGTACTAATACACAAACATCTTTGTCATTACATTTTCTTTTCGAAATGACTTGCTTTGACTTTCACACACGCACAAAGTCGTACGCGCCACATTGCAGATTGAGCGGCAATAACGTTGTGCGGCCTCCGTGGCTCAGTGGCTATGGTCATAGACTACTAAGCGGATGGTCCCGGGTTCGATTCCCGGCGCA
>JAUJYS010006635.1:0-10171 GCA_033995665.1 Melogona broelemanni | reverse complement strand
GCGCCGGGAATCGAACCCGGGACCGTTGGCTTCGTAGCATGTCCCCATACCCACTGAGCCATCGGTTCGTACAATTATTAGGCGTAGTAATACACGACGATGATACAAACAGGAATCATCATGGCACCCAAAAAATATTAAAAAAAAACGAATATCGTCCCAAATGAGCCAATAGACTCGATCCACCGATTGTCAATTTCTAAATGAAATCAGACGGGGGATCGATTTAACTCGGGATGAGCTTTCCCGTCGGCGGCAAATGCGAGAGCCTCGCATGCCAGCACCCAATGTGTGTACACACACGACGAGTGAATGGAAAAATGCGCGCCGACAAATAGATATCAATGCGACGACGTTTAACGCTAAACTCGTCGCTGCAATTTGGCTTCGTTGCCGTTGTTGTTGTCGTAGGCGAAATCAAAATCTGCGTTCGTTCCTCCCTCCCCTCCTCCCCCAACCCCTTCGCCAGCCGAGTGTGTAATCGCGCATGGGACTTTCCATCGTCACATATATACACACACACAATGTCATATCTTATTGAGATCACGTGTCGTGATATGATGACGTCACTAACGAGCATACCTCGAAAATGGGCCTTTACTAAATTGTGCTTGTATCAACACGTGATTGGGACGTAAATAGGTCCACAAATGAATCACCTAAATTAATATTAAAATACAAAAAATTGGGACAATTGATATACATAGGAAAAAAATAAGGATTTGGTACTACCCCTGCAGCAATTTTAAAACTTAAAAACAAATCACACTAATGTTGCAGTGATGCTGGTTTTTTATTTTTTATTATTTTTTTTTTCAAATTGCAATAAATGTACTACGTTTTTTTTGGCCTCTGACCTCAACTCTGAGAGCTAGTTAGCCAGGAGCCCAAAAATGTTTCGCTCATGACTGCGTGAATTGTCCATGCTCAGCGCCATTGAACAAAATAATGATTCAAGCTTGATAAGTCCCTCCGTAGCGGAACATGTTCCGTGGTAGAGAGATATCTGCCTTGGGTGCTGCGATCCCGAGTTCGATTCCCGGCTCGGGCTTTCATTTTTCGATCCCGAGGCACAGGTGAAAATATGCCCCTCCACAATTTGCTCTGTCGAGGCGATTAGAGGGGGTACATGATTTTCTTCAGAATTATTCCGTTTAGTGATGACGACCATCGCTTGTCTAAAATTGTCATTACAGGCTGAAAATATAATTTTTATTTCAGAAGACCCTTAAGTCAAAATTAGGAACATATCTGGCGGCGGGTCTCGGGCGGATTTTAAGGGCGGATGATTGGGGTTGTTGGGTGCGGATAGGTATATATAAAGAAGATTTCCATTTATATTGAATGTCGAGATGTCTGCTTTCAAATCGACATTGAAATTCAAGGAAAAATCGAACTGATGGGACGGAGGGAGGAAACTGGAAATGCTCGGGGCTTGTTTGATGGAGAATAAACATTCACAGGTTGGCACGTACCATCAAAACTGACTACATTCTTCTCTAGGTAGGACCGCGAGTACGCATAAACAAGAGAGCGCTGCAACTGAGCGGATTCTAAGCGCAGGAATTGCCTCGCTTCTATGGTGCTGCTGCTGCTCGATAGCTAACCGTATTGCCAGTCGAAATCGACTTTCGATAAATCAAATGCAGAATCAAATTTAAAACAATCGAAGTTCATATGAACCAAGTTTCATATTTCAAATTTCTGTCCCAATAAGTAGTGAGTAAATGACCAACAGGCCTCGACTGAAACTTTAAAACTTTTTATGAGCAGAGTTATTTAAAAAAAATGTTTCTAGACGATATATTTGTAGGCAAAAATAATACATAGAACATAAACCTAGAACAAAAAATAAATAAAACTTGCATAATGATGCAAGTTTTGCATCGACAATTAATTCAGTTATGTCAACATATGGGTATAATTATCATAGATGTATCATGAATAAACGTTGCAAAACTAACAATCTTTCAAAATAATTTCAAACTGATAACGTTCAAAATAAAACTGTGCACTACTAAAACACCAATTCACATTTCAGAATTTAAATTATATTATATAAATAATAATAAATTTAATAATAAATATCACGTATAAATACGTCATGATACTTTGGCTTAGTTTCCAGAAATACCACGAAATTAATTACTTGAAATTTTTTTATTCTTACATTTTTTTTCTACATATTCATTTAACTTTACTTAAAACTTTAACTTTTGTTAAAACGAATCGTACAAATATTTATTTAAAAAAATAAATAAAACGTGCAGCCCTACAAATATTGAAAAAAATAACCTCGCAGTGAAAAGGTTAAAGTGTTAACAATATTGCTAATCGCTGTACATAGGCTGCTAGAAAATCAATTCCAACGCCTAGAGCATTGGCAAACAGTACTAGCACACGTGCTATGCGGGATTGCCGCCGCACGAGGGGACAACCGCCAAGCAGCAGCCTAGAACATGAAAGTCGATGGCATCTTGAGACGCCGAGACACGCGTGTCTTCAGCAGCGGACGCGCGCACCAATAGGGCACCGCCAAAAGGGAACGACCTGCTCCGAGGCCGCCATGACGTCATCACCGTGACGACCCTAGTCGGAGGAGGCTGAGGAGGGTGAGGCGGCGGAGAGTGTGGAGCGCAAATGCGCGCGAGAAAGAGAGAGCGGGCGCATCGCATCCTCTCTTCTCTCTACGACACGCACACTGCGACCGGAAAGATGGTTTTGCCATTCAACGATTTATCGCGCAGAGAGCAGTGAGCCGCCGTTGCCGCCGCCCACGCGTTTCCAGGCCCGCAATTTGTCATCCACCGCCCGCCCCACGCACACCACGCACACACGCACCACCTCCCGCATCTTCTTCGACATCACTCGCAAATTTCTCGAGCGGTGTGTGTATTAAGAGGCGATCCACGCCTCCTCTTCGAACGGGGCCGCCGTAATGCTTGCGTCATCCAAATTAGGGGACGAATAATAAGTGCAAAACTCTTGTGTTTTGAGATGGTGATGGGTGGGGGAAGGGACGAAAAAATATGTCATGGGTTCAATTTGTTTGTCTAAAAGAGGAACTGCCCAAAGCGGATATTCGAAGACGTCACGACAGTAAATTGTAATCACTGTTAATAAATAAGTAAAGCTTAAGCAAAAAATATTTCACCCATCTTTGTCTTTTGACTCTCGCATAGGTACCTTTGGGTCTGTTCGCGGGTATAAATTGCAATTGCAATTGTAAAATATAAAAAATATGTCGAACACGTTCGAATATAAATATATCAAATAATAAAATAAATACTAAAAATCGCCGATAATCCATGTGAACCCTTAATTACCTTTAACCCATTTATAACGACATGAACGCCATTCCGGAAAACTAGGCAATAATTGTCTACCTATATTTACCGCGAATAACCGAGAACGGTTTTCTTTCCAAATTCAGAAAAAAATACCATAAATAATTCCATGACCAGCATCAACGCACCATTTCCAATGTGAAAAGTGCGGGCCTCTAGGAAGTTCGTCGAACGTTTTTTTTTTCGTTTCTAAGAAAAGCCCGCACACAAAATCTTGTATTCAGAAGCGCAGACATCAAAGAGAAAAAGACCTAAGTAAAGGGATAACAAAACAGGCCCAGCCATACTGAATAAAAGCGTATTACGGGAATACCATAGTGAGAGAGCTCGAGCTCACTGACCGTTGGGGGAAAGAAGTGAAAGGCATAGATGCCGTAACCCTTGGCAAAGGATTGAAATATTACGGCAGACACGGAATTTATATACTCTTTCCTTGAAGTTACCGTCAGCGCCACAGGTGGTAATAATGATGAAAGAACTTTTCTGTGGGCGTCTCAAAAGGCAACGACGCCATAAATAGCATGAAATCGTCAAAACACAAGCCTATCCAAGGATTCACAGCTTATGATTATTCTAACCCCTTTGTCATCACCACTTACGCTTAAAAGATTTTGTACGGTACCGATAAATGCTTGTCTCATCTATCATTGCTTCAGCGACCAATGAAAACTACGTTTCCCCAAGATACTTCAGGGCCAAAATAACAATAAACAGCTCTAAAACGACGCCATACTTTTTACTCGAGCACTACAACACTATTACTAGCACTTTGTTCGAATATTACTAGCACTCTATTGCCTTATATTTCGATGGCTCATCTGGCCACATGTTTTTTGCGCCGCACACGCATAAAGAAACGCGGAAGGGGGAAAACGCCAAACGGAGGAGCTTTCATAAATATTTCACCTCGCCACTCGGGGTTTTAACACGATTGATTTGCTCCCTTCGAAAGGGAGAGAACGGCGCGGCAAACCCGCACGAAGTTGCACGATCTTTTTGTATCCGATTTTGTCGGACCCCTCCGCCCCATAATTGGCCGATGAATGATTAATGCGTGCGTCTCGGACGCGACGTCGGACTGCAAAACACACTCGAGAGTTTAGCATCTAAAAGGTGACCTTTACCGAACTGCATCGAGGGGGGGGGGAAGACGTGAAACGAGACGATCTCGAAAACAATCTCAGTCGGAAGAGAAGGCAGCGTAGTCGAAACTCAAGTTTTTAATTAATCGTCGGGTTCCTCCTTTTTAATAAAGAAATAATTGCGTTTCGACGATATCGGTTCGCAATAATCATTTTTTTTTTCTTTATCATGCTTGTTGGCTGGTTCCCTTCACTACTGCAACAACCGAAAATGAGATTGCAATTTTTTTTTGCAGCGCTATCGATTTTGTACAAATGAAAAGACAAACCGAAGACTTCCTAACGACTTGTTGGCTAGCTGACGCGCAATCATCAGGAGCTAGTTCCTAGCTAGAAACTGGCTTTATGAGTTCGAAAAGCAAACAAAAAAAAAACATAAGATCAACCGAGTGTTCCACGCTAAATCCGCGCTTTCTACGCTACACATCCTCGTGAGACCTTTTGTCTATTTTAACATTAAAACAAATAATTTATTAACAAAGGCAAATGAAACGTATCGTCACCTGCCAAATACCGCCACCTAGCGATCAGGCACAACGCCTGAGATTGACAAGACATCAACATGAAAAAAAACGATTCCAGAATCCTTCGTTTGACAGAAATTCGTACATATGATCCTCCGTCGGAATGTAGGTAAAGCGGTAGGACCCGTGTCAGACACACGTTAAGGATTCCTACCACTAACTACTACCCCTACGATCAACTACTATCCCTACGTTAAAGGTACCTATGTATGAAGCCTAGACTAGGCAAAAATTACCTGGGCTGTGCTATGGAAACGTTGGTTACGGAAACAACAATTAAACTCGTGCAAATTTTAGATAGCCTCAACTATATTTTATGAAAATAGTAGCTTTATAGCTTGGTCTCAATTTCATCTAAAGCAGCATAAGAGTTTCGAAATCGTTCCAATAAAACATTTTTAAATAGGTATGAATGATCGTAGTCTAATGATTGCTTTGTTAATTATACTTGTAATTGGATAGATTGTCACCAATTAAAGGCCCGGGTCTCGGGAGAACATAAATGAGATGGTATTTGTACGTATCGAGCGTGATGGGCTTTCGTTTTTTTTTGTGTGTGTGTGTCTGTGTGTGTGCGGTACAGCGACAATTCATTTTCGGCGGACGAGCTCGAATTTCGCCAATATAAATCAGGCTCAACAACCAGCGGCCGTAAACCGGATTACTTCGCCACGGGTGTGAGGCGGCGCTAACCCCCGCGTCGCCACCGGCTCTTTGGAGCAAAGCCAGCGGCGACGAGGCCGGCATATCGGGATGACGATGCCCAGCGAAGGAGAGCAGAGACACTGGCGGACACTGCTGGTACCAGCAGCCAAATAGGTTCATGAGTGAACAGTAGCTGTAGATGCTAACTGGGACCTTGAACATTACAATTAATTTACGTACAAATTCCATTTTTTTTTTTTTTTTTAAATGACCGTTACTCCAGAATTTTTGTATTTTAATTGATTGAAAAAAAGAGCTTTTCAATGTGCAATTTTATGTCTTAATTTTGACCAATGTTGTCAGATCCGGTTATCTATTGCACACATCATGTATTGCGCTAATTTTTCACTTGGTAATTCCAAATTTCATGAGAAATCAGTTTCATGGGAAAGACTCAATTTAAAAAATACTATTACACTGTATATAACTCAGACAAGTGATCAGAAATAATAATAATAAAAAATTGGCCAGAATTTGTACCGAATGATTTGATCAATGTTCAATCAGTCAATCCCAAGTCTCCCTTTATCGAATTTGATAACTAAGTTGTCAAATCAATTCGCAATAAACGTCGAAACTGTGACACGTGCCCATTAAAAAAATTGGAAATAAAAACTGATTTACCACCAGCAACAACGGAGATACAAATAGAAACAACGTAATTCCAAAGAAAACGAAGAAAAAACTGGGATAACGTACGAACTAAGCTAGCTTCTATCGGTGGGAACGCAACAAATAGACAAACAAACAAAAGGGTTGCGACCACAAAATCTGAGTCTAAGACGAGAAGAGATGAAAAAAAGTAAAGAAAAAAAAAGAAACGGGCGAAAATCAGATTCTTGAACCGAGAAAAATCGATATTTTAGACAATTTGTCGCGGTCGTGTTTGCGCAGACACCGTCGCAAATCCAACACTCTGTTGCGCGCGCGCACCACTGGCTCCGCGACCACACACACACAGCATCTCTCCGCTCCGACTAAACTACACGAGCACGGTCGAGTTGGTCCTCGGTTGACCAGACCGTTACGCACTGGGCGCGCGTTACATTACGAGAGAACGAACCGATACAAAGAGCATCGGCGCAGAAAACAAGCCATCCGCACGTGATTTGTCCGGGGAGCGGCGCGCCCCGATGAACAGAAATTGAAATATACGGCATAGATCTTAATGAGAGAAAAAAAAATATAAGAGACAAGTGTCTCGACCAACGCGCCACCGATTCGATTCCAATTTTCGCAACCGTTTTCTCCTCGGCAGATGCGGCACAATTCCTCAACCCGCGCCTACGAAGCCTTCCTCCTCTTCCCGACCCCTTTTCCAAACCAGATATTGTAGAGAAATGGGGGAAATCTTTGTGAATCGATCACCGACGCGGCTCGGAATAGTTCTCTCTTTTGTATTATCCACCGCGATATACACAAGGTACATAAGCGAGCGATATAAAATGAAATTGATCTGGGTGTGAACGAATTTTTATGCGATTGCTTCAATAAGGATCTGGATATGTGGGGGTGGTGGGGGTGGGGTTGGAAGGGTGGGGGGGTGCTGGGGCACGGGACAACGACTTCCTCAGTCGGCGCTCCGTCGATTCCATCTTTAAGTAAGGGAGAGGGGATGAAATCGCTGGAATAGGTCCAGAGCATTAAATAGCAGTTTTGGAAAGGAGGGAAAGAGGCAGAATTATATTGATATTCCAGATCTGCCACAAGACAAACGCGCTAAAGTAAAATACGAATGAAATTTTTATGAAAAAAAACAACATAAAATTCAACTTTTGGCAAGTAAAAGTTAAAAAAATTCTATTTATTGAGCATCCTGTACTGGTTCTTTCGCACAAGGGACAAGATTATTGGCTTGAGAGTAAACAACCTATTTAAAAAAAAGCATTATAAAATTACTAGGATTTAACGACAAAAAAGTGGTAACACAATTTGTAAAATTTTACGTCAAACAAAAAAAAAATTAAAGAAAAGAAACAGTGAATTAAAAATTAATATAAAACTTTAGATCCAAGAATATGCAAAATTTAATAATGTCCTTCACCTTTTTAGTTTAGGCATGCCTAGTGTCGCCCCTAACAGGCTCCTGCCCCCAAGAGGTTATTTCGAAATGCCGTAGCGCACAGAAACCACACGAGCACCGGAGCACTGCGGCAAAGCAACACTAATGTATAAGGGTGCAGAAATGTACAGGGCGAAAGGGGTTTAGTTGCCATTATGCTTTAAGCAGCTTAGACGGTAGATAATTGTATCAATAATTAAGAGCTCTTTGCAGCAGATCAGCCTCCTTGAAATAAATACTGAGAACAATTGAATACTGAGAAATTCTGAGAGCAACAAGATAGCTCATAAGCCGAGTATCTAAAAAAAATGGGGGCAACAGAGAGAGCTGCTTTGTTTAACCTCACTCATCCTTCGTGAAAATTTGGTACATCACCATTGGCGAGTCAGGTTTCATTTTGTCGATAATTTGCCCAGGACGTCGTCATCACCAGGGTAAGTCCCGCCCACACCCACGCACACATCCAGCCACCCCTCAACATCCCCATCCATTCTAGGCCCTACCGACACGGGCATTGTGCGCCGTGCATCCGGCATTCGCGAAAGATGCGAGGGAGATCGACGGAGGCGCGAAAGGAGGGGAGCCGGAAAAATCGCATCTTTTCCCGGCCGAAAACAAAAAGGGCGAGCGGCGCGCGCGCTCGCTCAGTTGCGCATCGCGGGGTCTTTCTCCCCCGTACCACCCGACTGCGCCAAGATGGCAAGAACGAGAGAAGGAAGCAAGCCATGTGAAGGAATAGGAGGGGAAGATGGAGGGAGTTGGGGATGGGGTTGTAAAGATGAAGACGATATGAACCGACGGGGATGTTGGGAATGGGTGGGGGATGGTTGGTGGAGGCCTCCCCAAAGCCAGTTTACGAAGGCTCAAGTCTGATTTTCGCTATTCTTCTTACGGATGTTCGCTGTAAGGAAAAACTGGTCAACCGAAGACGGTGTGCCGAGTCAACACTTTTTCTGCAGCACGCTTAATTGAGGTCCTCGGGTCAATTTAACCCGTTCGTCAACCTTAGCAACTTTTCATTTCAAATAACAATGCACAGGTCAGTAGTTTAATTTTGCTTTATAAATTTCGAAGGCAATCAAACTTCCGCCTGCTGCGCGGCGATACCGGGTTCGATTCACTTCAGTGATTGGCACTCATTGAATGTGACAAAAAATATTTATTTGGTTAGTAAATTTTGATTTTGAATGTGACAAAAAAAAATATTTATTAGATTAGTAAATTTTCATATAATTCTACGTCTGCCTCGGCGTGCATTTGTCAAACCTTAAAACATTTAAAAATAAAAATGAAGATGGCGCAACTCAGCTGTGGCGGTGAGCTGCCATTTGACAGACTTGACACCCCCAACGACCAATTTTCACAATTCCCTTCTAAGCACGCATTCGATCGAGAATTGTACCAGGCGCGACAAAACAACGGAGAGATTCACGTCGGCTTTTCATTTGCCAGCGCTGGAGCAAATGATGGATAAAGCCAGGAGCAACCGATAACGCATCAGCGGCGTCGCGGGTCGACCCTTGTCGTTGGAACCGTGAGACGCCATCTCGCCTCATCCCCTCCCCCCTCTAACCCCCTCCCCATCTCTATCCACCCCCGTCGGGTTTCCGCCATCGTGTCACACGCTCGCCAGTACACGTACACGCGCATGTACATACACTCGCATCGCACGCAACACGCCGAGAGGAGGAAATAAAATCAATAAGCCGGCGAGAATAGGACGCGACAAGACGCGACAAAGAGTTGAAAAGCTAGAAAAAAGAACCCCTTACTAATACTTTGCGGGCAGCCGAGACGCATTTTTCTTCTGCATCGATCGTGACAATTTTGACCAGTGCTGGGTAGGAACGACAAAGGCACGACTCGTTCCAAGATAACTGTTCCCTTTCTGAGGAACGTTGAAAAGTTTTTATTTCTTTTTCTTAAGAAAGATCAATGATGTAGGACGTTCCATTAGATAAACACAAAATGTACAATTACCTACGACACGATGTGTATTTCGTGAAGGTCTATTCTATTTTTATGCTTTACGCTTAGAGCTTCGCCATCTCTTGTTCGTCGATTACATCCAGTCCTATCCTGGATCTTTCATTATTTATGTTCCATTAGATAGTAACGATACAATTGTGACAGTTGTTTGTCATCAAATTAGTTCGAAAATTGCGTTAATTAAATGACTGGCGCACCGAACCGTACTCAATTTTTTTGTTTACTTATCGAAGGAACGAGAAACGGAAACGTATTACGTTCCAAAAGGAACGTACCCAAACACGGATTTTGACTGAACCATCAGTGTCCCCACAATAAAACCACCCTTAAGGCGGTATTTCACTAGGCGAATAATCGCGGCGAGTGCAGCTGAAGCGCGCAAATTGCAGCAAGAGTACAGCA
>JAUJYS010006634.1:0-10171 GCA_033995665.1 Melogona broelemanni | reverse complement strand
AAGAGGAATGGCAGCTGGAATAGCCAGGCTGCAGGATCCACCCCTAAGCTCTGGAAAATCTCTGGATCCCGTTCCAGTTTCAGTTCCTACAGAAATTGAAAGGAACCCAACCGTCACTAGTTCCTTTTCAAATTTGGAACTTAGTACCTAGAACTTTTTAGTTCCATTTCCGTTCTGTTGATTAAAAAATATATAAATATTAATTGTAGGCAGGAAAAGTCAAGTAAATTTATTTTGGCCAGAAAAAAACTGGAATAATTGTTCGAAAAGTTAAATTTTTATTTTAGTGATTTTCTTTAAACACTTCGCGATGCTCGCGCTTTATATCTATTACGTGTTTCATACAGTTTTTAAGGTCATTTTGTTTCCGGGAAAATTTCGAAAGGGTTTTGATCAGTGAAAAAGTCAAGGAAACGGTTTTTTGTTTCTAATATGATCCTTGAATAGGGTTTTGGCGAGTAGTTGGGATTTGAACCCACGCCACTGTACATCTGCTATGCACCGCACTGATGAACGATATCATGCGAATGAATTCCAAATTGAATTGTTCTTGAACCGAACATTTAATGACACTCAAAAGGTTCAAGTGGTTCGTGGTGATGATATGCCGACTCTCCTAAGGTCACGACAACAATTTCCGTAATTAGTGCACAAGTTCTTCCATTTCCCCACCTCTCAGTTGCACCACCTCTCCATTTCACCTTCCTTGTACACTTACACTTTATACATATGTTGTCGTAACAATGTAGTTCCAATTACACTAGTTTTGTGTCGTGACACGTTTAATATGACGTCATACATTCGGTTTCTTGGAAAAACTCCATGTCTCATGGAACCTCTATTCGATTCGTATCTGGTTAAAATCGTTTTTTAGCATCTTTATCTGACCAATTACTGTCATTGTTGCTAATACAAAATGAAATTTTCCCTCGACAGTTTCAAAATTTAAATTATTCTTTGGAGTATTACTTAACTGACTTAACTTACGTTTTTAAAGTGTTCATGTACTTTTTAATAGGGCGCAATCATGTCCGGTGATGATGGTTGCCGCCATCCTTTTGTACGAATCTAACAGATATTCATTTTTATGTTGTTAGTAGTTGTTTGTCTTGTCGTTTATATTGACTGTCCATTTCATGTACATGGCCAAATTTCATTATTCCCAATCATTTGCGTAACATTCAACTTGCTTTTTGCTCTACTTGTTTTGCAGTTTATATATATATATATTTTTTTTTTATTTCCCGATCGTTTGATCGACGGAAATGAATTCTGCGCATGCGCATTGTGATTGTTTTTCGTTTGAAAATCGAATGTCTCGATTACTGTTCCAACATTTGAACGGACCTCGCAAAAATATCGCGTCGTGTTTAAACGTCAAGTTTTAAATTCAGTGTTTCCAACTTTGCGTTTTAATATTCGAAGTTGAGTCCGGTACAGTACCGAGCCAATGGCGAATTAAGTGGTGATCTCTTAATCCTGGTTCATACACACCTGAAAAGTCAGGGAGAGTCGGGGGAAATTAAATTAATTTTTATCAGGGAGAATTGTCCAAATGTAGGAAATTGGAGGAAAAGTTATAGAAAATTTATTTAAAGGAAGAAATTAGTAAGGAAAGTCAGAGTACAATTTAGATTGTGGACAAAATTGTTGAATAAACAAAAAAATTATATAAAATTTTTTTTTAAACCGTGAAAAGATTATCTCAATAAAATGTGGTCTTGGAAAATATCTAACGACTGTGACAGATTTAGGCAAGGAAAGCGAGAAAAAAATGTTTTTTGATAGAAATAGTTAAAAGTATGTTTTTTGCCAGGTCCGTTTGCGATAAAAGTTGGGGGGAGTTGATTTTGGTCGTTTGTATGATTGTGCTTGTCGTTGTGTTTTTGCGATCGAACCCCGTTTTGGCTCTTATGCTGTGAAACCCGGTCGGGCCGGTTTATCGTTTTTCCTCATCGGGTCTGTTTTCTTTTTTACATTGCACATTTGACCGGTAGAGATTTTTCTGCGCCAAGCGACTTTAGTTCCAGGTACGCAGACGATTGGTTTGTTTTAATAATCCTCCATCCCCTTTATCCCCTTTTTCATCCCAGTTCTTCTCTCGCCATCCGATGAGAAGTTCTTCGATTCCTTACTTTCGATGATAAGGCAAAATTCATTCACGCTGAGTTGTTCATAAATCGCCCACAGGAACAGATATTGTATTTCGCGAATATCTATCCCATTTGCAATTTTTACCCAAAAAAAATCCTAAAAATTTAATCAGATGTAAAAAAATAAATATTGCTTTTTAAATTTAATTACCCTATTTCGGATTACTAGCCAGATGACTTTCTATGGTTTCTCATACGTCAAACTATTTTTAAAAAACCATAAATTAAAAATATTTAAATAGCAATTTCTTGAACTTTATCTTATCTGCCAAATGGCCACACCGGTGGTTAACCAAAATGTAGAGTCGCACCTGGCTTTAGTTTTTCAAATCGAAAGTTATCTCCCGCTCTCATATGTCCTCGAGTCTCCCCCTCCACCAAAACTATCCCTTTTATTTGAACAAAATAATAAACCTGTTCACACTGATAAAGACTACTGTCTGCCAGTTCTTCTATTGGTATTATTTGGTTAATATGGCTGGAGTTGTATTGTTTGGAACTTTACTTCATCTAATTATGATATAAGAGTTGTTTCACTGACCCGGTGTCTGTGATCGGGACAAATGTGCCTTCGAGATTGCTGGACTTTTCTTGTAATGCATCCCGTGGTCAAAAGCTAAAGGTATCCTATCCAGAATATTTGAAATTCTTGAGCATATTTGAAACGGTCGAATTTCAATTCGATTTATGGTATCATTTGATTTTACTTTCCATTTGACGTTACTGTTCGTGTATGAAAGCGCTGCAGATGACGACTGGCACGCAGCATTCTATCTCAGTGTGACCCGGGAAAATTTAATTAGCAGCTGCTTCTTTTATCTGTGCATTTGTGAGCGTCGTTATTTGAGTTGCCGATCGATTCAGTTGCCATTGGTTTATTATGATGTGGTTTCGAGTGATTGACTTTTTTGTCGTTTGACGTGTTTTGTTGTGTGCGTGTGAAACCATTCTCTCTCACTCACGCTTTAGCAGCACTCTTTTCAGATTCGCACGAACACTCTTTAAAGAAACATTCACTAGTTCGATAGTCGTAGCTGTAGAATATATGGAAACGCTTGGCTTCATATTTTATTCTGTGCAAGTGGGCAACTTATAGGGTTTCGGAGAAAGCGATTTATTTTTTCCTAGTTCAACCGAAATTGAAGCTCATTATGCCTCGAACTTGAAAGCTTTTCCGCTGATTAGTATTTCTTTGTGCATTTCGTTTTTTCCAAATAATTTTTCCAAAAGACAGCTGAAGATCACAGTGGTGTGCTTGAAACCGGTGCTGTCTACCACTGTAATTATTGAAATAGATAGTTTGTAGATTTTATTTCTGTATATCTTTGTTTAAAAAAATTTAAATGCAAAGTTAGTTTACAAGAAATATACAGATTTCCCTCAATTTGTTTAAGCTTTGAAATTGGTGGCATGATGAGTTTCATTTTTATTTAATTACACAACGAAACATAATCGATTTTTTTAAACTAATGAACAACTTAACTGTAATCGCGCGACTGACTTTAGAAAGTTGTTTTTTCCTTGACGCAGTGGGACATTGGTAGTTCTAAAATAAAGCGCGATTCTATATGTACTTTAATCAAATCTTAATATAAAATACATCGTAAAAATTAACCCAAAATAATTTAATCAAATTTGGTCGCTGGCAATCATCAGAATAAACATTTGGTTCGGATTTTTACGCTCTTTTCATAACGTGCTTGGTGGGACAAATTTGTTCCATCGATTTTTTTGTTATATTGTCCAATTATTGTAACAGCTGTTTCGGAAAAAAACTATCGCGAAAAAAAATGTGTTCCCCCATTCTATAACCCCACATTGGAAATCAATGCTGCTGATTCAACTCTGACCGAATATCATTTGATAACTGATTCTGTGGCGAGATATACTCGAGTAAATCCATCGCGGAACGAAAATCATAATCGATGACTGGCTTTCTCCCGAAGGAACGAGAATTTGCAATTTTATTTAATATCGCCCTTTATTCTACCCTTTATCGCGTTTAAGATATTGATTTTTCCATAAAGGTTGGTCCACCATGATCCATTAGCTTTGGTCTTAATTTTATTCGGCTCGCTTTTTTCTCGAGAAAAATAATAGCGAGAAGTAGCGCCCCCTGTCGGCTAGAGCGTCATACACTTTTTCGCACGTTTTCTATATTCCAGAACATAGAAATTTGCAATCAGTTTTCCTTAAGCCTTCATTGAATTCCTGGCTTTTTTCTCACATATAAATGCCATTTAAATTTTGTCTTATGCTTTTCATACTATTGAGCACCAAAATCAAATAAATCTTCACAGCTTTTTAAGATCATGACCCAATTTGCTGTCGATTTACACATCAGCCTATTTCATCTACGCACATAATACAAATTCACCACTATTAAGCTTTTGATAATTTAAATGGCTACCAATTTACGACATTTTTCAAATACACCACCATTAAAATATAATTTTTTTTAAAACCGGAATGTAAACAAATTTTCAATTGAAGCGGTTAAAGGCATTATGACTATTATCATTTTATCACTTTTTCTCTGAACTGGAAAACGAAAGGCGTTATTATAATTACTCCATTGACACCTATGCGAAACTTGTGCTGCTTGTGTCTACCATCTACATAGAAATCTCTTAACTTAACATTTTCTTTCAATAGTTTAGATTGCATTTTTGCCGTTACACCACTTTGGCTTTAGCCGCCTCAAATAAATTCATATAAACACCACGATATAACCCGAAAATAATTACGAATTGGCAATCAAGTTCTCCAGATTAAACATCTACACTTGGTGACTAACAACATTCCCCAGTAACACAAACCTTGTCACAAAGCGGCAATAAATGAAATGTTCGAATTACAAAACCACAGCTTAACACAGAATTACAACAAATTTAAATTTAATGTTTATGAGCACAAAAAACTGAAAATGACGAGGATACACATTGACATTCAATTTTTACCATATATGAAAGTTGGATTACCGTAGAGACTAATTTGCTAGTCTCGACAACTCATTTTAATTACAACAAGCTTAATTTCACCTCAAATATTACAAAACCAACAGCGGCACAAACGTACAGTTTTCTTAATAATTCTGTGAACGTGTTTTAATTTATTTTGTGTGTATCTTGTCATATTTAAATGATATTACTCATTAACAATACCACAACTTTGTCACCTATTTACAATAAAAACAGCCATTCTTTACAACGATGCTGACATACGATGCTGAAAATAGCCCAATACATTAATTGCTGTATTTCACAAAACATATTTTAACCTTTATCCGTCATTTCAATATAATGGTGCTAAAAATAAAACATTAGTTTAAACTGGATTTGGATTGAGGTCTGATTTGAATGTGAAAATTGTTTTCATTATCAGACATTTCCAGTTTCAACTAGTGTTTTATTTTTTTATCACCTTTGTTTGAAAGTTCGTATTTAACCAATATCTGTCATCGCGTGTTCCCACACATTAACAATTTAACATTTATCGTCACACAGAAGTATACCTCCAAAAAATCATACCTGACCCATCCTCACCTTATTATTTGAACCCATTAAAAACACCTAGTTTCCCATTAAATACGACCCCTCTAAACGTGGTAAGAAACTAAATTCAAATCGTTGAGCTTGACTATAAAATGCCTTAAAAAATGTAATGGTTAAATCTTTCCAGTAGCACTTCTCTGTTCTCTACTGCTCTTCTGTTGTTATATTCCACCATTCGTAAGTAGTGTGTGTGTGTATGTATGCAACTAACCCACAGCCACTGACGCCTATGTGCTTTTCCCCCAACTGACTAGCCTGCCCTCTACCGTCAATTTGTCGCATGTACAACGCCACTTGCCAATATTTTCAGGCTTTAAGCGGAATTGGTAGAATTTTTCAAAGCTACAGAACCGACGTTAACATTTTTGATGCAACGGAACATTTTGTCTTTCTGCATTTAGCGAGAAACTTGCATGCACATGTAACCAAATTAAAATAAGCGTTTATTGAGTTTTAAGCAGGATTAGGATGATAAAAAATGGAATCGACAACAAGATAAAACTATTACCATTCTTTAAAAAAATTATAATGTAAAAATAATGGAAACAATTCTGGGTTGTGCTTGGGACAATTTTAACGATAAAATTATCAAAGTTGGATTTCTTTTTACAAGGATCTCGTTCCAGTTTCAAATCCTGAAAAAAAGGAACTTGTTCAAGTCATTGTTCCAGCCAAACGGTGACTCAATCGCAACCCATCATTTAATATATAAAAAGTACTAAAAAAATACCATTGAAGCATTTTTTTTATCAAATTGCAACGTTTGAAGAAGTGTCTTGTGTGACGCGTTGAAGATTAACCTAAACACTTCCTGAGCTAATTTTTTCACAGTTGCTAGATACGATGTAATATCTGCTAAGCATATGACTTCTTCGCATGACCAGTTGCCACCCCGTGGCCAAAGACCACCCGCAACCCCTTCTATCCGCCACCACCCTAACTGCCTTGTACTGACATGGAATTAATTTATCAAAACAAAAGTTTTAAAAAACTGTCTTTTAAATCTATCTATTTCTTTATCGTGTCTCTGCCTGTACCCCTTCCCTAATCCCAACAAATATCCTATCCACCATTTTGAAAAGTGTTAATTATTATGATGATATGGTGTTTAATAGATGTGCACACTTTGTTTATTGGATATTTTATTTAATTGTGTATATTATATTTGGCACTCGTAGATTAATCCTCAAAACAACCAAAGGGTAGCAATCCACAAGTAGGCTAAATTTCGAAATGGATATACAGTATTTATTCCTGTCTTATATCTGTAAAATGTAAAAAACGACTTTAAAATGCAGGAACTTTTGTTTTTGTGGTGATCGCCATTTAATTGGAATATTTTTTTCTTTATATATTTATCTTTCCTGATATTCAAGTCTACGGAAAGAATATCTTGATTATATTTGACCGTCTTCGAAATTTGGCTACTATCTTTGGTGCCCTTTGCTGTATGCTCGGTTTGTCTCCAAGATTACGGTGTCAGTAATGTAACAAGTATTAGTGTTTGAAATATTTTAAAAATTTCAAATTGGAAAATTATTTTTGTGTTATTTCCTAAATAATATATTTTAAAAATGAATGTTTTTTGGTAGTTTTAAAAGTACATCTTTTATAATTCGAATTAATTTTTATTGAGATTATAGGATATTTTTTTTAATTTCTTTAACTACCAATTCGTGCATTTTTACACTGATTGTTTTGCCAGTCGTTATTTCTTGGATTCAAAATTGAATCACTAGCTACATCTGAAACCGCAATCTTTCTGGTCTCATCGAGTTCCAGTGCAAAAGTGCGCGTGTGTGTGAGCGTATGTGAGTAAATGTGTTTGAGCAGACACGTCCTAGCGTATTACTCGACTAATGAATGATATCTATTTTTGCCTCTGCGCGCCTCACCTCTCGACCACGCAGAGAAAATTGACAGTTCGTTTTCAAGATCTCGGAGTTCCAGTATGTCTAGTTTGGAAAACATCACCTCCGAGGCGATCCAGTGCCTAGTTTTTGCCGACTCCTACACTCGGAAAAATGGTGAGACTTATTATTATTACTTTTTTATTTCCGCTATTTATGATATTATCTGATAGTGTTATTTTTTATTTTCTGTACCCCTCGTATTTCCTATGGCAATAATAGTACGTGAGTGACACATTTTCACTAGAAACCCGGGATATCGAATAAAAACCTGGTAATTTTTCCTAACCAAGGCTTCTGATTAGGTAGGAATCTTTAACGTGTTCCTGACTTCGTACAGGCACGGGTCCCACGGGTTTTGCTTCCATTCCGAAGGAAGGCGCGCGTATGAATTCATCTTCCGAAAAATTCCGGAGTTCTCGGTCGGGAATTGAAACTGCGTAACGGGTACTGTAGTTCGATGCGCTAACCACTACGCCACACTGCATCTTTCTCGTTCGCTAATAATGTACATTCTGTGTCGATCGAATTTCCGCACCGCCTAACAGCTGCAGCTCGGTTGGTGTATCCGCCGACCCAGTAGACCGACCGTGGTCCTATATCTAGAACGGAAAATATGGTCTTTCTATTATCCTGTTTTTAAAAGTTTTTCAATTTTTTCCTCCTTTCAGATTGTGTGACGTGTCCAACGTTATGGGTGGGCACGAGTCTAGGCTCCGTGCTAGTGATCATCTTAAATCTTCCACCGACCGGTGACCTACGACAGTCCCAACCCGTCATCGTGTCTCCCAGCGGTCAGTATCGGATCCGTTACCGTCACTTCTTTAATATTTTTTATTCCGGATCACTGTAGTGAATAACACTACAGGAGGTTATTGTACCCCTCGCGATCATCATCATCTCGTTTTCAACGTTTCCTATTATTGTTCTCGCTCTGTCAGGTACCATATTCCGATTGAAAGGGGCTATCCAGTCCATGGCCTTCTTGGATTGTAACGGTGCCCTCATCCAATACCAGTACGACAACTGGAAGGACATCAACAAGCTGGAAGTGAGAGAGAAGGAACGGGAAAGGCCAAGTAAGATTGGGGTTCAAGAGATTTGGGCATATGTTTTTTTGTTCTTAAATTTTCCTGTTTAGATAATTCGAAACATTCAATAAATCCATGTTCTTAAAATTGTGATGGAAATGGTGCATGCATGGTATTGTGGGGGGGTGCCATTCAATGTACAGGGTATGAATAGCGGTCCCAGAGTAGTTGAAAATTACTTTTTATTAAAGGTTTATTATTAGTTATATTGTCATAACTGCAATGCTAAATCTTTGTTGAACAAGCGAAAACCACAATACATGAATCTACGGAATAATCGTTTTTGTAAATGACCTGATAATAGAGGAAAATTAACAAATCATGGGAAATGAACTAATTTATATTTAGTAGTATCCTATAAAATACTATTTCAAATTTATTGATGAATAAAAGCGTCCATTGGAATAATAAATGCGTGAAGAAAAGTTTGGAGGATTCAGTTGTTTTGCTTCCCCCCTTGTTTTTCATGATATGGGCAATCCCGCCGAACACTGTCCGTAGTGTTTGCTAATTCACGATTTTGCTAGGGGCAGCAGCGCATCTATTTTTTTTTAATCACCGTAATGCCTAATGCACTACAAGATTACTGCACCCTCTTGTCTCTATGGAGATATGTGAGTGGCAGGAAAGGGAAGGGGGTTGGCAGCTGGAATAGCCAGGCTGCAGGATCCACCCCTAAGCTCTGGTCTCCCTAATGAAAGCTCAGGGGTGACGCCAGTACCCCAGGCTAAAGAATAAGAGAAAGCCTGCGCCGGGAATCGAACCCGGGACCGTCTGCTTCGTAGATTTTGCCATACCCACTGATCCATCGGTACGTACTATTGAAAACATATCTATTGATCCAGGGCCAATCTGTCCGGCGGCTGCCAATATTTTAATTAGGAACAAGTTCGCCTAAGTCGCCTTTCATACATTTGTATTCATTAGCTCTGGGATGTTCCCATACGCTCATTTATTTACAGCTGCAACGTCCATGCAATCTGCTCGACATTAATATTGCAAACTCCGTGAGATTTCTTAAGTCACGTTTGGTTATTTTTTGTGTGCAAATATTTTTCCTCGCGGTCGATCTACTACGTTCGTCCATGGGGAAATTTTGTTAGCTTCTATCCCTCTTCCCCGCCCCGGTTGTTTTAGCCTTGTCAAATTGTATCTGCTGCAGTGGCTGCTCGCGCATACCTAATTTCGGGACGCGCACTTCCCAGTCGCCCCCCTCGTAATGGCGATTGGCTGCAGCCGTGTGACGTAATCGGATTGGCCGATTGACGTAAGAACGTGACATTCGGTTCGGGGGATGTGCATTCCTACCACGCGCCGTCCTCTCTGCACGAGCGCAGTCTGGGTTGCGACCGTTCCTCCTTTATCCTCTTGAGATCCTGCGTTCAAAGCTGAGAGCGGTGGCGCGTTCCTGTAATCCCGCTGCTGGGAAGCGTACGAACCGATGGCTCAGTGAGCCTACGGTC
>JAUJYS010006633.1:0-10171 GCA_033995665.1 Melogona broelemanni | reverse complement strand
CTGGCTATTCCAGCTGCATCCCTCTTCCCTTCCCTTCCCTGCCCCTCACATATCTCCAAAGAGACACGAGGGTGCAGGATTCCTGTAGTGCGCTAGGCGCTACGGTGAATTAAAAAAATAAAAAAAAATAAATAAAAAAAAAATAAAATAAATAACACTTTCATACTATGTATTTCGTAATTCGTATCTTTAAGATAACATTTGTTGTACAATTATCATAGCTTTCCTTACGGCATTGGTAATCAAATGTACTTCTAAAGAGTTGTAATTTACAAAACGATATGTGATATATCGTACAGAACTCTCGACAGTTTCTCTCCTTGACATTATAAGTATTATTCTTGTCTTGATCACGATCAAGTCTCGACAAAGTCTTGCGTAAAATAATTTTTTTAAAGTTAAATGAGTGCAAGGAATGTGTTGACTAAAGTTCTTCATTTAAGTATACCAGTTTGCTGACCGGTTAACCAGAAATACAAGTCATTTGAATAGTTGATTGACTAATTCGAATAGCGAAATGAGATCGGTTCTGAGAGATGTTTTTTCTTTTAACCAGTTTGTCTGGGTTCGCTGTCCGATTAACAGACTGATTTGTTTCACTTTTTTACCAATATATATTCCTCTACTACTTTTCACCCATTTTTAATTAAAATAAATCGATTAAAAACAGCGAAGTACATGTAGATTGTTTTTTACTTGTCTGATTCACGGGAGAGTATTATCATATTGGCTTTATCATTTTCTGGACACCTGCACGATTGATCATTTTCGAGCCAAAAAAATCTAAGCAAAGAAAAATACCCCGCTAGCTATCAACCTTCCTGTAATAAAAAGCTGATCACTTGTTTGAAAGAAAGCGGTCTAGAGTTAGCAATAAATTGAAAATAACCAATTGAGCATGTCAATAGCTCAACATCGGTCGAGTAAGGAATTCTAAAAGAAATGGCAAATCCGCGACTTTTGTTGCATTGTGATTACGAGAGGAATTCATGATTCGTTTTTTTTTTTTATTTGAACTAATTTAACAGAGGCGCCAAAGACGTCTGGAGAATGTCTCCGTCAGAACGGCCTTTTCGCTCACAAGAAAGGAACATGCGGCCAGTTTTGGAGTTGCGAGAAAGGTACCCATGAAATAAACTTCCAATTAATAACTTTTTAAAGCAAATTTATGGAAAATTATAGGAACGAAATTATATTTATTTCTACTAGGGAAAGGAGTGCTGCAAAGCTGTCCGGAAGGCTTGGTATTCAACGAGGTCAGCGGTGGCTGCGAGTGGCCAGATGTAGCCCAACGGTGTGACGCGGAAGGTGAGCGAGCAAAACTGGCGCCAGGTGTCGCCACTAGTCCCGACTTAATCGCGGTGTCACCGACCGACACGGCTGGCCACCAACCAATACACGACTTTGAAGGCGCCACTGGTGTGTCCACGAGCAGGACTCGAACTGCCAGACGACGACGAATCAGACCTTCGGGAGCGAACCTCCCAGCCCAACACAACTAACTAAATATTTTGCATTAACGCTTTTTAATGCAATGTACGTGCTTAAAATACAAAAATATTTCTTTTATCTGCGCTGAACTATGCCGAACACTACCGAGCATTATTATTTTGAGATTTGTTAAAAATATTTTTTATTTCACTTTAGCGGTGCGAATTTTTTCCAAATTCTTGAAGCATCTTAAGCATTTTAAGCATCTTAAATACAATTTCTAGTCATTTCGAGTCACATCCTAGAATATTAAAATAGATCGATTGATATGAAATTTAATTTTAAAGCGGGACATTTATTTTACAATAGGTAAAGATCATCTTTAATAAATCAGTCTGCCTTTTTCGACTAAAACGTCTTCCGACTAAATGTTATTAAAGCTGCACTTGTATTTAATCGGTTTTTTTATGCACCAACCAAACAAAGCATGTACTGCTGCATCGATTAACCACTATTTTGTACGATTTCCCTACCGATGTATCAGTGTGACGCATGCCTGTTCAATTAATTGTTAATAAAGTAGTTCCTTAATTAATATGGCCTCCGTCCTTTGCTTCTAGTCCACCATCCTGATAACAATGACCATATGCAACCTTGAACTGAAAAATCCTATAACAATCCAATTCATACCGCACATATCATGCATATATTATTTACATATTTACAATGAAGAATCAACATACTGGTATTTCGCTTTTTACACCAAAGTAACACCTAAAGTAATGACTTAAAACGAGCTCATCATTATAAAAATTGTATTTTGCAATCAAATTTAAGTACACAGTGTTACATATAATAACAAAAATAATAATTAGAACAATAAGATAATTAATATTTTGCAACCTTCCTTTCAACCTTTCTTTGAAAAAAGGTAAACATGATGTTTCCCTTCATTTGGGTTGTTTAAAACGAATACGTCAGTAGATGACTGATGCATATTTCAGTATTTCTGCCAGACTGTTTTTAAACCAATTCCAGGGTTTCTGGGCTTCAAATGTCCACCGCTTGACGAGCAGGTCGACCAGGATTTCGAGCATCCCAGGTATCCGCATCCAGGGGACTGCCGTAAACTTTTCATATGTCTGCACGGTCGATCGCCCAGACTATTGCAATGCCCAGAGCAGAAGGTCTACAATCCACGAACTTATATTTGTGACGATCCCATCCATGTGCCCGGATGGTAAGTACCAATAAAAGAAACTCACTAACCGTAACCGCTTGAGTGCATTGGCGTAGTTCACCCCGATTTGTTTAAAAATTTCAAATATTTACGTAACGGTACAGAATCATTTCAGCTATTTGCCATTAATTTCGAATCAGTGTTCCATTTAAAATTGTGCTTTCTCATTGTTAAGTTGCTGTTAATGTGTCAGCTAGGATGAAAAGTCAAAATTGGTAGTGCCATAATTTTTTTGCTCACTTACAATATACTACCAATATACTGTACATTGTTGGAATAATTTTATTGCTTGTAATGGCTTGTTGATTTATGTTTTGTATTTTCGTTAACTTACAGTGAAAACTACTATCCACTTGACAGTACTTTGGATTCCAACAAATTGGCGTTCAACTAATGGCGTATTTATTCGGTAATTCTGCATAGACATCAAAAACTATTTCCAGAAAATATCGTAGCATGTCATGTCCGCTATGACGTTGTTTTGTTGTGAAATGTAATATTCACGTAATTAACGTATTCATCTTTGAATCACTGTTACAGACAATTTGAAGAGTATTACGCCTTTTTCGATGCAAATGATGATTTAAAATAGTTGTAAATATTATATACTGATAATGTGCAACCATTATCAAAAATAAAAATATATATCCTACAAACACTGAAGCTTTAATTAACGATACCTTGCAAATACAGTGAAACAGTGCCAACAATTTTACATTTACGTATTTTAAAATATTGATCGTATTGCACATCTTATGCGCATGTCTAACTGTCATTTGTTTCAACGAGAGATGCAATATGTCAATCTTAAACGCATAAGAATACATGTTCCAAAGATCAAAAATTTCCATTGAGCTGCAGCCTTACACACAGATCGCTAAAACACATAATGGTGTCATGTAATGTTCTGACTCCATAATTTCAGCTCAACAAATTTGGCGTTTCCATCGCCTTGAAGTGTAGCTCACGTTTCTGTCAATAAAAACTGGTTTTGTTCGAAATAATTAAGCTGCATTTTCTTGTACATTTTCCCACTCAGTGTCATTATTGTCACATTGGTTGGCATTTCGATAACCAAATAAGACACATTTTACTTTTACGGTACGCAATAGCTGTCAGAACCTGGCGGCGTTTCTGGTTGCATCAAGATGTTGCACGTACCTCGTAGATAGGTCAATTTGTGTACTATTTGGTGAAACTCTGGTAAAACCCTAAGGAAAATCACATCATATGTGAGTCCGGTGTTGCTTCGATTATCCTAAACGATTTAGTCTTTTCAGTTGACGTGTGTGTGTGTGGGGGGGATTCGCAGCTCGCGCAATGTAGCTCATTGATGCTGCGGGGCGAA
The DNA here is from genome assembly GCA_033995665.1 of Melogona broelemanni. Lineage (NCBI taxonomy): Eukaryota > Metazoa > Arthropoda > Diplopoda > Chordeumatida > Chordeumatidae > Melogona > Melogona broelemanni. Next base: position 6,152 of record JAUJYS010006633.1, on the reverse strand, counting down.
AATTCCTGTAATAATAAAACGAAGTCGAGGACCACGAAGTAGGTGACGTATTTTCTTCTTGAATGAGACCATCGCACGTGTTTTGATTTATGAATGCGCAGCCTCACAATCTCAACATGGTATATCCTTTTTCCGATTCGGTAGATCATTAAAAGTTGTCCAACATACACTTTATTTGATACAAAAAAGTTTATCAATTATTTTTTAGAAGGTACAGTACAACCTCATAAAAATATGAAACATGTTTTTTTCTCAAATAACCGACATTAGAAATTATAAAGACTTACAAAAAATGCTTATACATGGTGTGTGCGTTAGCGAATTATTGCAAGTCTCCAGTCTTTTGTGTATTTTGCTATAGCAATCTGCGATTTTGTTGTTATAATTACCTGTTCCAGGGTCCGGTCAGCGGTGTGCAAAAGGTAGCTAACACTCTCATATGTGCTTAGACGTTATTTGCGATATTTCAAAAAAAAAAAAATATATATCCATGATAAGGATATTTACATGTTTTTATTCACTTAGTTTCTCAGCAATACAAGCATTCTTTGCGTGGCATTCTATTTTATATTGAAATAAAATTCCACAATTCATTTTTAAATAGTTCGATTGGATATGTTATACGTGTATTATTTTTTCATTGCTTGTACAGATGAACTATTCCACGAGGACTGTGAGGATGGTTTTGTAATTGTTGTGCTTGGGATTGTTGTAAAAAGTTTGTAACCACTGATATTCCAGTATCACGTAAATACACAGCAGATATATAATTGCGTACTAAAACTAATCGCTTCGCTTTTCTTTCAGTTTTTTTTATTATTTGAAACTTCACTGAAACGCGATTGAAAGGCACGTAGCCACTGAGCGAAACATGGCATTCAGCCTGCATCAGACTCTTGTCTGTTGTCTGCTTATTATAACGGTAACTCAATGCCATTCTACCCGCGTGCGCGCGGTTAAGCTCGCGAAGTCTGAAGTATCTCATTGCTCGAACGCTTTCAATTTGTCCTCCCATTTCCACCGTCTCAGTCACACCAAAAAAAAAAAAAAAAAAAAAATCCTCCTGAGTCGGTTTTCCAAGAGCTGACGAGAGCAAAATCTACTTATTATTTTCAAGAGAGCGAGTTGCATTATTTTTGCCATCGATTATCTATGCAGTTGCCATGAACATCAATTAAATGCTGGATTTGCAAATTTGTCTCGCCGCGAGCTAGATAAATATTTGCTTCAAAGAAATGGAAGCTGCAGCTAACTCGCATGAGATAAGTTTGTAATTTTAGTCCAACAATACGAAGAAGAAGATTGCTATTAAATATTATCAACAAAAAAAGATGAACAATTCCATATGGTCAAGAATTTCCAGTTTTAAGTTATAATCAAGAAAAAAAAGTCATTTGATAATCTTTTATCGTATTCGACCATGCACTGATTTTTTTGTTATTTTTTATTGTTTGAGAAAATCATTCGCAATCATTTAAAGTGGGGTCTAAATGGTGAAAGGGTATTTACGATCCTTTACGAGTAGAGCCTCGTAAAACAGAATTTGCGGTTACGGGATTAATTACTTCCACGGCTACCAACGATTTTGTAGCGGTCGTATATAGGACTCCTTTTTATGCTGACCACATAGTTACTTTCAGTGGAGACCGGCCTTAGCTTTGATTTTTTTCTTCGTCTTATTAAATGAGGGAGGTGGTTCTGGCGTTGACGTCTTACAGCCGCGACTGTACCGCCATCTATGACTAGCGGTAACCCAATTTGGGTGGAGAACAGTTTCGCGCAAGAAGTCGGACTACGCGAGCCGCCGGAATCTCTATAGGTGGACCGCCATGGCTCTGATGAAGGTATTTTTGCCGCTCGTTTTCGCAGCTGTTTCGGGTAAGTTCGATTTGGCAGGCAAACTCTATACGAGCTAACAGGGACTGTGTTTTGAGTAGAAAATATCTCGTTAAAATCAACACGACGAAACGATGCGAGATGGTCAATATTTGACAATGTGTAAATATGACGTATTTGTTGAGTGCAAGTGTGCGTGCCCGTCGCGTTGTCGTTGACTCTTGAATGATGACGTTGAATTTGAAATATGGGTCGCTTTGGGGATGGGGATTCTGATGATCTTGTCACAAACGTCAAGTTTGGTTTTATTGTTTTTTTTTGGGTTGGTTTTGTTGGCACGAAAGTCTTCCTTCACGCATAACTGACATCACAAAAAGACAAGGGAGGACACAATCCTCTTGTCGAAACTCGAGGTTAGAGGACCGAAAAATATTAGGCTTTTATTACAACTTTACGCAAAAAAACGAAAGTTATCCGAATCAAAAATTTACATTTGTGAAAGAGATAGATCATTGGTCAAAGAATGTCTGATTCTAGGCAAGTTCAACCTTAAACTTAAAAGTCCTCTAACAAATAAATTTGTTTTTCACGCTAGTTGCGCTGGCGTCTGGCCAATTATTTTGAATTTTTCTATCAGATACAGTTACAGGTGGCATATTCTGAATTTTTATATTGATTTTCTGTTTAAATATTGGATACCAAGGTAGCGACTTAATTATCTGTGCACAAATCAATAATGCTCATCAAAAATGTTTTGTTAATTTCAAATTTCGTATCATTTTTATTGTCGATTTATTTTTTGCCTTGCATAAATAGCGATAATATTGTGATTATCTCAGCGATAAGCCAATTGATTTCCAGCTTGGAGTCGGCACCAGGTGGTAAATTTCATTAAATCGTCCGATTCGATTAGATTTAAGATACGGCACTTAAAATGTCTGCCTTTGTAGACCACGTTCAATGTGGTTATCATAGACTGCAATCTCGAAGCACGGAATACGTGATCCAATTATAAATACCTATCGCGTTTTCTCTCTCGTCGGGCCGGTTTTCGTGACCTTAGATTGGTTATAGGCGGGCCGCATATAATGGCCGGGCATGCCAAATATCAATCACGAAGCGAACGGTAAACATATCTAGGGAGCCCAGAGCTTAAACGTACAAAGCTGCATGACTTGAGCACGCACGCATATTTCGATACAGAGCCATAAAGTCAATTTAACGAACCGGATTTTAAGGTTGAGTAAGTTCTCTTCATTAGCTAATAGATTTGCATTACGTTTAGTTTTTTTTTTTCAAATCATCATATTTAGCCCATGTCAACATTGCATATGCACTTTTAAGTTTGCTAATGTTTTCTTCAACGTCCTCGGAATAAAACGTCCTGTGGATAAAAAAAAAAATAAACTTCATAAAGTAAAGTTGCTTGCTCACAAGGGCAACTAATCTGGTAGGTCCTACTCCATGACTTAAGTATTCAATTAAATTTAAGTTGTTAAATCCAATTTTGTATTTATAAATGTCCGTTATTAGTATTAGTTCGTGATTTTGCGGTGAAAGGAATTTTGTAACTGTAGAACCCAATAAGATAACAATTTAATGATAAACCCAAAAATTAATGACAAAAGTCTCTCATATTCATGACCATAAATGTACGTGAAAGAAAGATAAAAAGTAAACAGTTTTTATAGGAGTGGAGAAAATCGTGCAGTGATAATAGTAAATTCAGGTGGAAGTTTTCTTAACGTTTTTCAGGGGATTAATCTATTTTGGTTTTGTCCTTTTTGGCTTACGATAAGAACTTCGTGATTTTTTTTCTTCTTTCTATTCACTCACACGTTACAGTTTATATACGATCGCGCAAACAAAGCTCTGACACGCGATTAGGTTTATTTTTTATTCTCGAAATAAACACGCCGCGCTCTAAATATTTCTGATAAAACTTGAGTGGCGCTTGACGTCGCTTTTTCCAAAAAAAAAAAAAAAAAAAAAAAAAACACGTATTATTCCAATTTTTGCGAACAATGGCCTCGAATGCATGAGTGTGTGTATCTTGGTTTGAAACTCGCATCGGCTAGACTGACACGAAATGTTAATCTGTTACGCAACACGATTCAATATTGTGCTGTGCTTTCTCTATCGTGTGCCTAAAGTATATATTTTACGACGGCTATCAATTTAAAAAGCAAATACTCAACACACGAGTTTAATGAAACTACAAAAGCTTGGAAACTTTTCCTATTTCTTCATCGCTGTTGCATCCAAGGATGTTTGGACGTGGAAACAGCTTATCGTTAAAGCTGTGTCCTGCCTCCTTAGCTGCAAAGTAATTAAAAGTCTGCCACAACCTTGCTTAAGAATATTAATTGCTGTTTCGATTAATACTAAAAGAAACGAGAGGAAGCCCCATGAACGGGACTGTACAGTTCAAGATGCCCAGCCATTTCGCGGTTACCATGACCGCAATAACATTAATATAAAGCGTTACTTTGGCGTTTAAAGAATTACGGTACAAAAAACTTCAGAAGCTGATAATTATTATTTTTTAGTTGCTGCTAATATCGCCTTACGTGCACGTAAATCCTTAGTTTCCAATGATAAGTGGTTTGCATAGGGTGCGGTCTCCTCATTTTTTCGCCTAATTTTAATTTTATGATTGAAGGACAGCTAACCATTTTACGATTTTTACAGCGCTGCTGGATGCCGATGGCCAGGAGTTGGGAGACGCTCCGTTCCTACAGTGTCCGGAGCAATGGGGTGTGCAGGTGTACCCGCATCCGACCCACTGCGACCACTTCTACCGGTGCGAGAACGGCACCCTGACGCACGAGACCTGTCACAATGGCCTTCTGTTTGACGGCATCGGGAGCGTCGCTCATCACTGCAATTACTACTGGGCTGTGGACTGCGGCGCGCGTAAGGAAAAAGGTAAATATGGCCTCTGTGCGCGGAACTGGCATTTGTCGCCCTCTGGTGACGTTCCGGAGAACCAGTTACATCGTTGCAGGGACAAACTGGTGCCAGCTTTTACTTTATAGTAGATTATAATATCGGCGAGACGATGTTATTGTCTGATTAAATCGGTTTTTAAAATATTCTCCTTATTGTCTTATTTTCATTTCGTCAGGATTCAATGCCTGCGTCATATGAAATTATATTTTTAAGTTTGATTTTGCATATTATATTTTGGAAGAAAATGGAAAACTTAAATATTAATTCATTTTTCATACTTTTTGCAACGTGAATAAGCTAATTACCGCCGTGACAATGTAATTGCATGCTTTTGTTGTTGAACTGCGCAAATTATCGCTAAACTTAATTGTCGGTCCAGGTTTACACCATAATGGCATACATGGTCTTGTACAAGTAACATGGTCTTCAAGCATACATGGTATGCATACATGGTCTTCTTCCGAGTTGGCTCACGACCGTTGAAACGGACGAATATTATGAGGGAAATTCAAATTTTGTAGTGGTAAGATGCTTTAATCACCTGTAAAATAAAATCAGGAATGCTGAATAAAGACATATTAAATGTGGTAAATTACTACCTGACTATTGTAATACACAGTACATGTAGCTGTGCATGCCTGTTTCTAGTAAATTAGATTTTTTTTTAAATCTCTCACAGAGATGGCCTATTTCACGTCCAAATTGGTATATTGCGTAAGATTGTTTAATTAAGTATACATGGTAAAGATTATTATCAACGCACAATTATCTCCACACAAAACTTTGCGGAAAGGAATATGCGAATTTCAAATGGGTCATGGTAATTTGTGTATATGATTAAATTTTCACCGTATTTTATTTTTAATTCGCAGCCGCGCCAATCAGCACGGAATATTGCCCATACCAATGGGGAATCTTTCCCCTGACACTCGACTGCCACCCACATTATCTAAAATGCGCCGGTGGTATCCCGACCGAAGTCCCCTGCGATCCCGGTTTGGTCTACGACGACCGTTCTCACACCTGCAATTGGCCTGATCTTTTGGAAAACTGCAACAGCGAAGGTAAATACACAAAACATAAACAGGGCACTAAAATTTATTTTTTCTAGCTACCTCCGAAGGAGAAAATGAAGTGAAATAATGATTTTTTAAATTTCTCGTGACGAAGCACGCACTCGACCAACCACAATGTATCACTAGTTATGCGAGTGTGAATTTTTTTATTATTTTTTTTTTTTAATTCACCGTAGCGCCTAGTGCACTACAGGAATACTGCACCCTCGTGTCTCTATAGAGATTATGTGAGGGGCAGGGAAGGGGAGGGAAGAGGGATGCAGCTGGAATAGCCAGACTGCAGGATCC
>JAUJYS010006632.1:0-10171 GCA_033995665.1 Melogona broelemanni | reverse complement strand
TTGCTGTACTCTTGCTGCAATTTGCGCGCTTCAGCTGCATTCGCCACGATTATTCGCCTAGTGAAATACCGCCTTAAAGCCAATTTCGAATCGCTGCATTGCGTACTCCTGCTGTGACGAAATACGAGGGCTAACTTTGAATGACTACTCGTGTTTGCATTTTTTTTTAAATCATACAACTGCCTCTAATGCTATAGTGAACTTCGAGTATCTGCAAAGTACGCATTATTACATCGCGGCGGCAATTGAGGAATTATGACCCCAAAATAATTCACCGTTAATTGTTATTTCTCCCGCTTTGTATAGGCCAAACGGGTGGAGCAGGCTAAAATAAGCCATTAAGCTCAATTAATGTTTTGCATAAATACAACGAATTGTGATTTATCGCGGGATGCCTTAATTGTTGAATCATTATTCATTGATGCAATCGGCTTGAAAAAGTGAATCCCAAGTCGTTCTTTTCGTGGGCGGGAAAAAATCTTTTGTGACACCCATTCTTCGATGTACACGTCCCATTTTTTTTTTGTTCGGGATCGACGAAAAAACTGTACCGTCTTTAGACCCCGGGGTTAGTATCACGAGAAGGAAATATTGGCTAGCGCTAGGCTCGGATGATGGGTGCACATGTATTGTGCGGAGACGTCATTGTCATGAACATTCGTAGCTGTTTATTTTGATGTCATTGTCGCTTAATGAGCGCTCATGGCAGGAACGGGGAATCGATGTTGCAAAATGCATGTTGATCTGAATGAAAAAAAAAATCTGGGAAAATTTAGATTGTAAACAGGGATAATTTCGATCTTTTTTTCAGGGAATGACATGGAAATAAATTTCTAATTTGCTGTTTAAATCCTGCGTATAATCCCGAGTGTTTACGTGAAAAACAAATAAATAAATGTCGTCACTCGGTACACAATTTGAATTACTCCTGTCAGCCTAACCTTGCATTAGTAGCTACCCAAGGAGTGAGGATGGATTCGAACCCGCAACCCACATATCTGAACGGAGACACGCTATCCACCGGTCCGACGAAGGACATAATGTAATTCCTGTACGCTAGTAGCTAATTGCGCGTTATGAGCGAACAAAAAGCCTTACCGACCGCCGAGACCCCCCCTGATTTTGTTTCGCTCGACTGCTAACAGATGTCGCCCCCTTTGACTTTCAGTGTGGGGGCGGTAAGGTACGGGACGGTGGTGGGTTGGGGTTACGTGGAAGGAGTTGGGCGTGGCCTACGTGCTCGGCATGTAACCCCTTTTCTCGCTGCGAGATTATCGCCCTAATCTCGAATTTATAGCGCCCGAGGTATGTGCTTTATTACGCGCCACTGCGATGGAGGGCCACGGGATTTACTGCGGAGCGGCGGCGGGGGAGGAGTGGAGCGAGCGGCCGGGCTGGCGATTCAATAAGACACGGCGACCAAATTAATCTCTCGATTCAAAGAAAAGTGCCTGGCGAGGCGCGGCCGACTGCACTCTCCTTTTCACGCATTGTGTGTTAACGCCTGATGGACTTGTCCGATGGCGCGTGTGGCTTGGCTGCTTTTTCGGCCGTTTCTACCGAGGCGGGGACTGCAAGGCGACCTTGCCGGGCGCACATACTCGACTTGGTTCGACAGAGCGTTTCTCTGAACCACTATATTTTTTTTCTACGTGGATCGCAAAAGAGAATGGAAAGAGATTTTTGCATCCTGAAGTTCAGCGTTTGTGTCTAGCTTGCTCATAAATTTGAGGACTGTTGGATCAGTAGCAAGTGTTCTTGATCTTTTAATTTGTTAAGGTGTAGGAGCAAACCGAGATGAATGTCGTGTAAATAATAATATAAAATAACCATTATTTCTTTTAACTATATTTAATTTTTTTAAAGCTCATTTAAATTTATTTAAATTTAAAGTTTATTTGTTATTTAATCTGTGAAGATGTTTCCCTGGCTTCCTTGCGTTTACTATAAAAACGCAATATACAAAAAAATTATAATTAGCATAATAGCAATAATAGCAGAAAATTATAAACATTTAAAATGTTTATAATTTTCTTCCAAACGATCGAGCCGTGATGTTATAAAAGTAAGGGTTTATTTCGTTTACAGAACGACATAAGGTTTTTTTGCAAGGGTCTATTCTGTTTTTTGCTTCATGCTATCTATCGAGTCTCGCCAACTCACGTTAACCGTTATCCCCAGTCTTGTCCTGGTTTTCGCCATTATTTTATTTAGCATTCTTATCACATTATTTAACGAATGTTTTAAGAATTGCTTCTAATTTGATCGATATACGATCCGATAGTATGTTTTCATTTGTTGGGTTCAACATTTCTTAAATGCTATTCCATAAGCAATTAATTTTGTTTTACGTTAAATGATAAAAAGGAGATATATTGAAGGTTTCCTTGCTTGAACGCTTCTCATGAAAAATTATGGCATTTTGTAAGCTGTCATGGCGAAAAAAAGTCGTTTTGTTTCGCAACCACGAACTAAACGAGTCCCCCGTTTCCTCCGCCTCCATCTCCTCCGAATGGACCGCCGTTTCGACCAGCCTTTTGTTGCGGGATAAAAATAGAACGGTTTCTCGGGATCTGAATTAACCAATTCCGCCGCAGTCCGTCTATCTATACGTGTATACGCAGCGACCCTCGTGTGAAGGCCTCCGTGTTTTGTGGTCATTTCTCATCATCGCTTGCCCAATGTGTACTCACGCTGATGCGTTAACATAACCCCCGACTCTTCTCCGAGCAGTGCCTGCTACTGGGTCAGCCATCAACACATTAATTAGATGTCACAACTTAAAAAAATATATCTTTGCCAGTCCCTTAATTTGAACTAATTTTAAATTCATCTAATTTTAAATCCAACCCTGAAGGGATTTTTTGTTATTTTTAATTGAAATTAAAAATGTTGTTGTCAGATATAATTTTGTGTCGTGTTCAGCGATAAATCAGAAAAAATCAGCGATAGAGCTTCGATTCCCGGTTCTGGCTCTTGTTTATTTGATCCGGGGTGTACTGGTCAAAATGTTTCCCTCCACACCTCCCTCCGCTCAAGCGTTTCGAGGGGTATAACATCTCCTGTAACGATCTTCACTTTAATAATGGAATAAAAAAAATGATCGAACAAAAGTTGTGTTCGCCAAGAATTTTACACACAAATTGACATTGGAAGTGTCTTAGCAAGACCGAGATTCAGGTGACTGCGTAACCGTACAAAACTCCGACGCCGATACGCTGCGCCTGTCGCGGACCGATTTTGAGAGACGGACTTTCTCAATGTTGTTAGTAACGATGTTTACAACTCGGCATTCTGATAAACCGCAACTTTGTATTCGAGCGACTGTCGCTGATTGCGCGCGCGCGACACGGCCGCCTCATCTAAACCGAAAACTCTTTTAAAAAGTTAAAAAATTACGACCGAACTTTTGTGTCCAAATTGGACGGGGGCCAGGGTCTGATTACCGGGCAGCGCCGGTCGCAACTAGGTAACCCTTTTTTCTCGCGCTTGCCGGCTTCCCTTATTCTACGCGGGAACTACTTTGATTGTGGGAAAACGAGAGAAATGGGCCACGAAAAAAAAAAATCCCTAGTTCGTGGAGTTTTGATTTTTCGCTTGACCGTTAGTCCCCCGACCGTGATCCCGGCTGCCACCAGCTCTCTCTCGCGTATCTCGGTCTACTACTACTGCCGCGTATGGATATGCGTTTCAGTTCACGTGCGATTTTCTTCTTCCTTTGTAGTCTGATCACACAGTCATTATTCGGATCACGTTTTTAAAAGAGCGAAAGCGAGCAGAAAAAAAAAGAAACCTTTTCTCTGCACTGTTTGTGTTTGTATAGGGTGTGGGGGTATGGGAGTGGAGGTGGTGCGGGTGGATCCGGGGTGGGGGGAGGGGAGGTTGGAGGGCCTTTTGTGTCCATCTGATTAGACCTAATTTCGGGACCGTCGCACGCGCCTCCGAGTGCGAACAAAGTGCCGGTTGCGCCCCTCCACCTTTCCTCACCGTTCCTCCGCCCCTCCATTGGCTTTCTCCAATTTGACCGATCGCACGGAAACGTGGTTTCTACATTTCGGACAAGAAGTCGGAGAGCTCGCGGTAACGAATGTGGCGCGTTCGATTGTGATTCGATTCAAGGATGTTTGAAGGTTTAGAATACTAGAGTCCTGTTGGTTATACGGTCTGTAAAATTGGGCGTGGCGTTGTTTTTGGAAGTTTTTGCCTCGTTGCTACTTGGAGCGTTTGCCGATGACGAGTTGTGACCTATTTTAGTTTATACGAATGGGGGACACGCTTTGGAAGAGGACAAAAAACAAGAGACAAACATAGTTTGGCGATCTCTCATATATTCGTGTAAAATAGCATTTCTAATATTTTTTCAATGAGCAGATGCTAGTGAACATTTAAAGCATTGCCACTACAGAGATTGACGTATTTGACTTTTCGCATGATATCTGTACCGGTGATGCTTAATACAAATATTACAAATATTATTTTGCATCCGAGTGCTCGCCAGAGCCTGTTAGCATCTTTTTGGCACTGCTCCGGAACACATTCCCCATTCGTATTTTCACATTCGTAAAGCTCATTGTAGGTATAGTACTGCAACGTACATGGTAGAGTACGTTGAAAAATAATCCAAGCTCCACCTGACTTAACTATGTCTGATTGACACTTATATATTTTAACACCGATACACGACTGGGGGATAATGCCCACTCTCGCTATTGCATACTATCGTTTTCGCCTCCATTGCGCTATATCTAGCCTGGCATTGAAACTGGCGGCCACCATGCTTCCACCGTGGCGGACCGTTACCGCGTATCAGCGAGCCTATTAGCTTTCTAGCTGTGGCCAATGACGCGTACGGTCTTCCTACTGAAAGACGAATCTACCAACTAGAAAATTTCCGCCGACACTTTTTTTTTTCGAATTTTGCCGACCGCATTTAATGTATTTCGTCGTCGTTTCGCTGAACTGGGTTAGCTCGCTCTCGCAGCATCTGTCTAGATGCTGAGTCTTACGTTAATCCGGACAAACTTTACGTTTATTCGATTAACTTGGATTGCTTAAAGAAAATAACTCATTAATAAGTTTTTTTCTAGATTGTGATTGCATTTTTTAAGTGTGCAATATTCTGTGTAATTGAATTTGATTATACTGTAATTGATTCAAATTTATTTTAAATGCTAAAAGTTTAATGCACTTACGTTTCACTAAGTAAATGTCCTTATATGAGAGTAACGTCTCTACATCGTAAAGGAGCTCTTGTAATCTGAAATACAGCATAGTTATATTTAAGAAATACGAGTGTCCCATGCATGTACTCATATTAATGAATGACTTGCAATTTTAATGGATTTCATATTTACTTCCAATTGTTAAATATTTTATTTTTAATTATAAATATTACGTCACCAGGAGACGACTCGGGGTCGCCTCGTCGGATCATAATAACAATAAATATTGTTAAATATTCATATGACTTGGCGTGCTCCTGCGCCTGAACAAATTTAAATTGATATTTAACTGTTTCATTTCTTTACGAAGCAAGGTTATCAGGCCAGCTTTGTTATGAAATTTGTCCATCAAGAGAGTCGGCGTGTTAATGTTAGAACTGATATTGCCAAGTTAATAAGTTTAAATCTTTTTCGCGAAACGTGGCACAATTGAGAAATTCGCATCTGAAACGTGCGAATCGTTGTTCGAAATTTGGCCTCTGCCATTTTAGTGAACTCCCCATATTGTTTACGCGATAAAGACTTGGTGAGGTGTAAAGCCGTTCCTTTACTTTCACTTTTCTTTTCTCCCTGTCTCTCTCACTCGCTGGGTCTGTATCTCTTTCGCTTTCTCGCTGGCTCCTTTTCCCAATGACCATTGGTTTAAGTGACGATTGTCCGATTTTTTAAACTTTGTCATCACTCAGCGGCACAAAAAAGTATTTTAGATTGCAGCTGCGAAATATCCCAGCTATTCTGGAAATTTTACCGCCACTCACGTTCACTGAATTTCGAACAAAAGAACGCTCCGTGATTTTTGTAAAAGGTATAATTCTTTTTTAGCCCATTTTTGGGATTCACTAGGTGATTGGAACTATTATCTACGGCCATTTTGGAAATATTTTTCATGGAGACCACGGAGGTTGTTAATAAATGTTGTCATGGAAACATTAATACATTTATTATACTGTAATAAAAATCGGTTGAGGTTATGAAATAAGTTCGTTAAAATAACTTTGCAAAATTTAGTGAAATACACTGTGTAGTGCAGTGTTATTGAAAAACTGTATCACATTTAAAGTGAGTTGTAGAGATTAACGAAATAATTTATACGGTAATCCAATGTTCATCTCTGGTAAAATCATGATCATGCTCATGCTCATGAACATTTGATTGTGTCACATTTGACTAATTTAGTTTGTGCAATATCCCATTTCTTTATTGCTGCTGCAATATGTATTTTCCATGTTTTCAACTCATCTTGAAACTGTGTAAGCAGTGAATGCCTACATGTAGGGGCAATCTTGATCGATCAAATTCTTTCGCGTGAGCACGTTTTTTTTATTAATTGAGTTCAATTGCGATTTTACGCTTTGTAGGCTTGATGTATTCGATCATCTGCGAATCACACTTCGTTCTTTAGCAGATCAATTTTCTTTACTGGTACTAGTAGCAAATAAAAAAATCATTCCTTACAACGAGCGTCTTTAAATCCTCTAAATTATAGTTTTAAGATTTTTACTGCTAAAATTAATGGATGAGCTTAGAAAGGTTAGAATCGGCACACATTGTTTTGTCATGCATTCATTCGGCTAAGTAATTAGACAGCTAAACCAAAAGTTCCAACCAAAAGTTTCATCGGGCGACCAAGAGGTCTCACGTAATTTTTAGTTTCACGCTTCAATTCAACGGTTTATGCTGAGTTAAACGTCGTCCCCTGCGAACAGTCGTCGTAATATAACGTTTATTTTTTGTGGTGGCTCGTTTCAAAAATATGGTCCACCGAGTGTCAGGGATCGACCGCAGCAGGCCTGCGGTTGCGCGGTCACGGTTGATCGATTCCCTCGGCACTGTCACCGGACACATGGCTGCGGTTAATTTAGGAACACTTTTACGGTCGGCCGCCACTTTGTCGAGTGCCCCATATTCCATCTCCCTGCGGAAGCTATTCATGCTCACGCCGATGATGTGCGGACCTGCTGTTATATGACTACTGTTGATGGATCGCAGGTCAGCCCTATGTAGCCTGGAGTTCCCGTGCCTATACGCATTGCGCACGTGTGATTTCTTTACCTGTCTCCGCCTCATTGGCAAATCGACGCAGGTTTGGCGGCATCTGGCTGTTTCAGCGAAATTTAAAAATGATTACGAGAAAATATAAAAATATATTTATGGGAATACTATTGTGCTAGGATTACGAGGTTATTGTAAGACAAAGTCTGCTAGGAAGTGTATTTCATTTACAGCTCCTGTCAGCGGCGTCAGGGTCAGCGGCGTTGCAATTCGTATTCGATTTGTATTACGCATCGCAGCGCCACTGGCCCGGTGGGGAGTATGCGAACTACACTTACAACCAGTTTTTCGCTTTCAACATACTCTAAATCCTTGCACTGGAGCCTATTGTTCCTATGATTTTAATGTGAGCACATGTGAGAATGTGTATGTAGTTTCACAAATCATTCACTTTGTGTCTATTTGAGTTACATAGATTTTAAACAAACTTTATCAAATCCAAAGTGTCATTTCATCTATGAAATATAATTTTTATTATTATTGTCTTATATGTGCATTTTATTTTATCTTATTTTCTCTAAAGGTGGTTTATGGGTGTTCACAAAAACAAATCAACTTTTCTGTCGAAACAATTCGTGCTGTAGTTGATCGAATATATTATTTTACTATATTTTCATACACCACTTTGGGATGTTCTCAATTTAGTGAGCGTAATAAAATCCTTACCTGGTTCGCGCTTTTTAATTGCTCGATGACAATTCACTTCGTCGCCGTTCGTCGCATATATTCCGAGAACCTTCGAGGCGGGAGGAACTCGCGTGGCGAAGTACAAAAAACGTTGTCACAGGAGCTAGCCACACCGCTCGCGTCCCTCAACGAAATTAGCCACCAAGTTGATTACGATCGATCAAGATTTTTGGGGAGAACCCTCACCCCGTACACACCGAATAAATGGGGCCCATAATTACGCCGTCGCCACGAAACCTATCGATCTAACCATTGTCCACAGACTATCGATTTTTGGTCTATCAAATTGTAGCCGCGTACGTCAATTCTTGCACAAAGGCCATCATAAAAGCCCCTTCGTCCATTTTTCTTTCATCATATGCTCTACGCCATAGTAAAAGTAAATATGGCGGCATGATGTAACTGAAGTGCTAGGTTATGCTGGCTTCAACCTACAACACCGTATTCGTAGGCCAGTCGGTACTGCAATCGTCTGCGGTGTGGCGGTCTCGAGATCGATTTCCGGTGCGGACTTTCGTTTTTTCGAACCCCGTGTACTGTACTCGTGTGAAACTCCGTGTGTACCCGGTGCAAACGTGCTCCCTCAGCTATTGCCAAAGCAGCATAAAAAAATGAAAGCATGACATCTGAATTACATTGCTTGATTGTGTTGCTTTTATCATTAATTTATACATTTTTTAATACATTATAGGTGTTTGATATTCGTATTGTGATTGAGTGAAGGCGGTTGTATGTGCGTGTGTGTGTGGCGGGGGGGGGGAGAGGGAGCAATTTACTTAGTCTTACGTCGAGTTCAATTATTGTCAGTGCAAAGTGGGGCAGGGGCGAGAGGAAAAGTTCAGGCGACGCGAAATCTGAGAACGAAAGATAGATAGCGAGGAAAAAAAATAAATATCGAACGATTCCGCTTCCCTAATTAACCCGGGAAAGTTTACGTGACGTTGCTGCAAATTACTCAGTTGCTGCTCGTATACATGTGTATGCCCCATACGTTTCTGCCTAGACCTTAATGTCTTCTTGCCACCCCTTGGGTCCGTCTAATACTTGTGAAATTTTAGTTGGAATTCAGTGGCGATGTTGACACGTAACTGTGATGCAATTCTATTAATTTTTATATTTAACATTTAGTGGACGTAAACAATTGTTTTTGCGAGAAAGTAGAATGAAATTCAGATAACATGTGAACATGCAAATTTCATGATTAGTGGGATTACATTCAAAAACAACGATTTTGAATTTCTAGATTCTGAGTATCAACATAGTATGTTTCTTATTTAATACTATTTAAATTCCTAAGATCCTCCCACCTGGATTCATCGACTTATCAGTGAACTTTTTTTGTACTAAAAAATAAATGATGAGAGATCCAGGACAGGACTTAATCGACGAACTGAGTTTGTGTGTGAGTTTGATGAACCATGTTTGTGTTTTTTGTACCCTCACACATTGCTACAACAACACGAGGGGTACAATAACTTCCTGTAGTTCCACTACAGTGATCAGGAATAATAAAAAATGTATACTGTAAAGTACACCCGTGATCTGAGGAGGATATATTCGTTCATTTTGGTGGGGGGAAACTGCATACGTATGCCCACTGTATTCAGAGTATATACGGGCATTGAAAGATCAACATTTGCGCAAGGATTTTTCAAACCGCCTCCGGTTTAAAAAAATATTTGAGGCTTAATTTTGTTCGCTTCTCGTTCGTCTTCTTGCTTATCTCCCTCCTCTAGCTAGATACTCGTATTTGTCGTAGTTATTATTATTATTATTATACCTTCTCCTTGCTTCCCCTCCCAGGTCTATACGCTTCCCACGTTTCACCCATTTTTGTGGTAGTTTTCGAACGATTTTCACACGCGATCCAGACTTAAGACTAGTATTATGACGTTAGTCACTTAGCGTTTTTCTATTCTTTCGTTATTTATGCGTCATTGTTTATTCAACTCATTTCCATTAGGTTTTTCTAAATTTTCGTTAATGCGGAAATTCCAATTTTTTTGTGGTTGTCGCATTTTCGTTGCTTGATTCAATTTTCTTTTAGACTTGGTTTTTCTGGTGCAATGTTTATACTAGAAAGTATCAATTATCATTTAGCATTTACCGTATTTTCAGGTAGTTCTCAAAGGTTATATATATATATTTTTTTTTTTTTTTTAATTCACCGTAGCGCCTAGTGCACTACAGGAATACTGCACTCTCGTGTC
>JAUJYS010006631.1:0-10171 GCA_033995665.1 Melogona broelemanni | reverse complement strand
TGATGGAGAAAAAAAAACGTCTCGCGAAAAGTATATGGAGTGAAATCGATCGCGTAACTAATTTTTATGACGATATCGTATTAGATATCGGATTTCCTGCAAACGTTTTGGAAAGGAGGGAGGGTTTTAAAAATTTCATATCCATGCATTTTTATTTGTGTTCATGCGAACTGGCAATTTCAGACCTCCTTTTAAATCTATTCTTATGTTCTGGTCAAAATAAGGGAGCAGCCAAGAAAGTTTGTAACTCCAGCATGTTCGCCTCATTTTGATTAGCTTTCCTGAAAGCTTTTTTCAACAGGATTGCTAATATTAAAATATGATGTTTTATTCTGATTTCTGATTCGTCCATAATCAAAAGTGTTCTTATAATTTGTGGCGTTTAAAAATAATAATAAAACTTAAACTTGCAAACTAATTTTGTTGCGTATAATAAAACATAAGCGCCAAACCGTTTTGGCTACGTACAAAGTTTTTAGGAATTAAATAAAGAATATGTATTTGGCACATGTTTCGTTAAAGATTATTAAAAACTATAGTTTATGAGTTCTTAATAGCCGTTGTTTGTAACATAATAGAAATGAATAAATCCGTGATCCATATTGGTCAGAAGTTAATTTTTTTTTTTTTTAATTCGATTATTAAAAATTTGCCTAATTTCTCTTTCTTAAAAATGTCTTAAAACAAAAATACAGTTTTTAGAAACTTCATGAATCGTAAAACACTTCAATATTTGTTTTCACTTTTTCCTCAATCGGCGTCTCGACCAATATGCTGCGCCCTGAAAAAGAAATCATAGCAACCGGGGTGGGCGCGTAAGGCCAACAGCGTTTGACCCGTGTTCCCGCAATGACGGACAAAATTGAGCTGCTTAAACTGGCGGCGGCACCCTGTGGCGAGCGAAGGCTCCAAGAATTTCGATCCCATACTGCAGAACGGAGCCGCAGAACTGGGCGATACGAGATGATTTGACACCCCAATAGGCGGGACTTAGCCAATATGTGGAGAGCCGCGTCAAAACTTTTTATTTGGCTCTCGCTAACCGCGGTTGAGTTTGTATTTTTACTGCGGTTGCCGGTTACCAAGTTCTATTTGTGGAAGGTCAGGTTTCAGGGGCACAAGTGTCACGGCCATGAAAATACTATTGGTGTTTTTTCATCAAATTTTTTTTTTCTTTCGACCGTCCTATTTTTCTAAGAGTAATTTTTATTTTGTTTTGCGTTGTATTTTTCGATATTCAATATTCGAGCAATGTACCGGTACATGTAGTTTGCTCGTAATTTTTTATTGTTTATTTTGTGTTTTTTTTTTTACTTTTTTCAGAATATTTTCAGAAAATATTTTTTGCTGCTTTACGGTTGAAATTTCAATCTACTGTGACAACAAATCTTCATTTTCTTTTGTTTAGACAATAGGCCAATCGATAAGATTGATAATAGATTACATGTTGTCCACTATGCAATGCATAATGCACATTTGTCAATGATATTAGAATAGTAATGAATTAAAATTTTCTCTGTCTATACAGCACTCTTTTCTGATAACTTATATGTAGCAAAAAGTTTGTGAAACTCTATTATGTAGATTAAATCTGTGCGGTTATTTCGGATAGATACCGTATTCGTCTCATCCCCCCTTCTTATGGGCTGCCCTGTTTCGAACCACAGTAAGGTCGATTCAATTTTTTAAGCAAAAATCGCCACACACACACTCACATAAGGAGAGTGAGGCACAAGCATGCATATCCCCTCGGCATCCACGTAAGAAACCTGTCCTCACAAAAGATGTGGCCGCGACGCGGCGAGGACCCCTGGAAGTAATAATTCATGAGAAGCCCCTGGATATGTCAAAATTGCTAATACTTTTTTTTTATGTCTCTCTTGACGGCCTCGGATGTATATATATATATATTATGTGTGCGAGCAGACGCCCAAAACTTCCCAGGCTGCTGCTGTTTCACGGGTCGGGTCACGGGTTCATCTGGTTCAATGTTGACCCGCTTAGTTGATACTCAGTCGAAGAGTTTCTAAACTGACCACTGCGATAATTGTTTTGGCTGGAATTATTTTTTTGACCTGAAGAAAAAAAGTTGAGTTCAATTAGCCCAATGACCTTGTAACGGCGCTGACTACGACCCCTCGTAGGTAGTAAGACTGGTAATTGGAATTTGTAACTGTTTTTGCGTGACTACAATTTTACGAGATAATACGAGTATGTTTTTAAATTTTTATTTTTATTTTAACCATAATATTTATTTTCAAAATATTATCTTTTTTACAAGATAATTTCAAAAACAAGTCTACGATTTTTTTTTCAATTTTAATATTCATATTGTTCTAATTTCCATGTTTCCGTTTGAAAGGACAACAACTTTACAAAATAAATAGGCAAGGTGACCCGGATTCTTGATGTGGATTAATGATTTTCGGATGTTCTCTTGTTTCTACTGCGACCCGCTCCTGTGTGAGCTGGCTCTTAAGAAAAAAATGAAGGGTCAAAAGAAAAAAAAATATCCTCCACCGGTGGTGGAGCAATATCCCTCCCTCTCCCATTTTCCGCATCAGGATCGGTTAATCACTCGTAAAAGTGACAGAGTGCAAAGAAACGGGAACTGTACTGTATAAGTCATGCGCAGTCAAGTTTGATGATTTTCTTTCGCAGTTTAAAGACCGTAATCCATTGTTTTAGCACTGACACTTTGGATTTATCGTTCTGTGGTGAGGCGTTCAATTGATCGAAAATCTTTCGTCCATTGGAAAGTGACAAATACGATGATGCCTTTCACCTTTTCCTCTATTTGAAATATTTTTTTTTAGACTTTAGGCCAAACTCTTAAATCAGTTTTCAGGTCGTCCATTTGAAATATTCTCACTAAGTCCATACAGGATGCTGGTTTATCCATGCAGTTAATTCTGAAATAATTTGTCGATTGGCATAACAATGCCATCAATAGACATTTGAGATGTTTTTCTAATAGCGCTAATTTCTCCCTCGGCAAAGCTTGCTTCCTAACAGTTGTGCAATTTTTTTCCATTATAGTCGAAGATGACTCGCATGTCAGTTGTTACGTGCACTGAGGCGCCTCTTGTTGACGTTTGAAGTACACCTACTGTATGAAAACGAGATTACGGCTTGAGACACAAGACAGGCATTACGTGTTATGAGATAGCTTAATTGAGACTTCACAGATATGAGACAGGAGAGACGATTTTAATTGTGTTCTTTGTTTCGTTTTTATTGTGCAAATACCGGTAAATCGGAAGTAAATAGAGAAGAAACGATGAGAAACAGAGCTCATGTAACAACTACGAGAAACGTCACATAATAATAATAAATGTCGCTGGGGGGCGCATCACAGTGTATATAGGGACATTTTTTTAGTTTTGCTTCTTTTTTGCATATATTTCTTTTTTTTTTCATTCACTTCGATTATTATCATTTTTTTGCTTCGAAAGACAGCACGTATACGTAACACCCGATCAATACCACTTTAGCGATCAAATTCATCCACTCGCTACACTTCCGTGACACACACTTTCGTGACATACTTCCGTGACACACACTTCCGTGACGCACACCTAATCGCATTTTTCGCATTTTTCTAGTCAATTTCTCGCAGCAACTTTCACTCGCTATCTAACCGTTTCAGATTTTTTTAATCCACTATTACCATTCGATTAGCTTTCACTTTTGTTCGCAAGTATTGAGAATATTTTAATGTATTTCTATTTTCGTGAATTCCCTCTACTGCGAATTATAGCGTTACGTGAAAATTGGCATAATTTAATATAATTTCAAGAGTACACTGTACAACCGATTGTTTAGTATATGCTCCGTATAGGCACAGTTGCTATGTCGGTGCTTTGTAGTTTGGTTCATTCTGCTATTGCATTGTTATATTAAAACTAAAATGGCGAATAACAACATTTGCTAGGAAGTTAAAAAATATCACTTCATTTTGATGACTACAGATTCGAAAATTAAAAATTACAGATTCGAAAGAAAAACAGGTTAGTTACTAAACGGTGTTAATTTTCGCTGTTGTGCATTCAGAAATTATGTAATTTAGTAAGTTGTTTATGTTTACTGTTTTACAGGAAGTAAATTACACAAAATTGGTGAAATTCTACATTTTTTATTAATATTTTTCATTTAGAATAGTTTTGTTCGGAGGTATGGTTGACATTTGTATGGGTTACAAATGTTTCTTGATAAGAGTTCGTATTTTGTGATAAGAATTCAATATTGTTGAGTCCGTAGCGAATTGTAGGCATCGATACTTGCAGTGTATTGGCAAATCCTATGCAATTCGGATCTCGGAATAAAATGAAACTACTCTTAGTAATCCGCAAAGAGGGTTTAAGCGACATACGATGTAAGGCTGTAAAACCCTCAAACACAAATACGTCATAGGTCAGAAATAAAGATAAAATGTCAACCTATGTCGATTGAAGGCGTCATGTTTAGTTGAGGATACCAGTTATGAAGTACAGATGCGTTAAATATGTGTTAAATACTACAGAAATTACTCAATTATTTTGCGCAGATTTTTCTTTTATCAATTTCGTTTTGAAGCTATTGAGACGAACTTGAACGAAAATTGCGCAAGTTTCTGCAATACTTCATGTACAAGTATTCAGTGAGCCATTAAAAAAAAATGTAAGTATAAGGCCACCATACACTATTGATTGTAATAGATATAAAAAAACAAATGGCGGCAATATTGATCGAAGTTAAATCCATTAAGCGGGAAATTGTAGGCCAGTAAGCTCGCTTTTTTTAATGCCGCCGTAACCGGTTTTCACGGCAACACGTTACTTCCAATAAATACTTTATACTATATAAATTCAGTGATAGTCTACTTTTCCGAGAAAAAAAATGTCATACTATATTTTTTAAATAAACATTAAATCTAAACACAATCAAATACACAATAGATTTTCTTTTAAAAAATAAAACTTTTATAAATGGAAATCAGAGGTTTCGGCCATGAGATTCCAGAACATACTTAAAAGGGCGCCTTGCTTTTTCGGCCAACATTTAATTTGATAGCAATTTCGGGCGTTTTAAAAAATTCAAATAACCGGTACGAAAAAACATAAAAATGATTTTTTTTTTTCGTTTTTTAAACAAAACATCTTGCAACACAAATCGCTGAATAAGTCGGATCCTCAGATATCCGCAGCGGTCAATGCGTAGTGGGTATTGCTTTATCTGGACATTGGTCAGTAAAAATGGCAAATACGAAGAACACCCGCTTCACTTGACAAAAACGTCTCAGAATGTAGACGATTTACCTTTGACCATCGTTCAAAAGACATTTTTTTTTCTTTTAAAAAACCAATAGAAAAATCATCACATTGCGCAACTAAATTCGTTGCATGGCATCACGATCTCAGTTTGGAAAAAAATCTACATAGTTCTACTTTTTACATTCAATCTCCAGTCAGTCGTTACTTTAAGAAAAAAAGTAAAATAAAAAACACTTATAATTAACACTATGTACATAATATAGGCCGATGTCAGTATAACACGAGATGATCAAATGCATTTCACCGATCCACAATGTTAGTCAGATTTTCTTCTTTCTTTAGAATTTCTTCTTTTCGTTTGACGTGGACACTTCTTCAAGGTTGAGTATGGAAACGCGTAATTGAACATCAAAGTGCACCACCGATTCGCGTCGTTTAGTATGGAAATATGGAAATGTCTAAATGGATTCCATTACAATGGATTTGAATCCAGCATATGGAATCCCCAGGTGAAAATATCTCCGGGTCGCTGATCTCACTATTTACACGTTTTAGTCCTTCACCAATATCACTTTCCATGGCTTGGATATTTTACAAGGGCTTATTCGAAAAGTCAATGGTTGTATCCGTTTTATGTTTGGCATCTACGGTGGAGGTCAGTCATATTCTAACACCGCACGAGTACTTTTTGAATCGCTCGCCAGGTGGCATTCACACAGCGATGACGTTGTCGTTCGAAATAGGACAGACTTTCCACACAAGCCTCTCATGGCACATATCGATAATCTCTCAGATTGTATCGATACCTCCAAAAATGTTGATGGCTGATCGATGATATATCGATCGATTGTTTCCGCTCAGGCGCAACCGCACTCGTCCACGATCATGTTGGGTAAGTCCGTCTTGATAATGTTAAGGTCTTGGTCGAAGTAGATCAACGACATGGACGCCATCTTGCTAGGCGCGCAGCACTGCTGAATGGTGGCGTAGGGGTTCCTATTGCGGTACTCTTCGATCACGTGGGTGTGGAAACGGGTAAACGTGTCCGGGGTCCGCCCCCGGCGGGAGCAGTCGCCCATGCAGTAGTTGGCGTAGTAACCCTGCGGTGCGATGATCCAATCGTCCCACTGGAGCATCTTAAAGCTGATGTAGAGGGACTTTTTACAGCAGGCGGTGGTCCTACCGTCGCAGTCTAGTGCTCGACGACGTACCCGGTGAAGGGGTACCGGTTCTGTGACGATGGCCAGGAAGGGGCGGTAGCCCCGGGCGGCGGCCAGCTGCTCCTCGGTGGCGCGTCGTCCGTTTCCCCGACCGGTCTCCTCCTGCATGAAGAAAACCGGCGTGACCACCGAGCCGCATCCGGCGCAGTCTATCAGCAGGGTCAGCTTCTGGCCTAGCGGTCCGCCGAACCACTGCTGGACCGTCTCCTGCAGGTCGAACTTTTTCCAGCCGACATGCTTGATGGACATGCGGATGTTGGTGATGAGGTCCAGCGTCACGCCGTTGCTGGTACCGGCGGTGGCCGGACCGTAGCTGCTGGACGAGAACGTGCTGGATGAGGTTGAGGTGGTGGTCTCGTTGGTGGTGATGGTGGTGGTCGTGGTGGGCACCGTGGAGTGGGTGGTTGCGGCGCGGGTGACCCGGAACACGTAGAGGGTGATCTTGCGGTCGTGGCCGAAGACGTGACGAAAGTGGCGGGTGGAGAGAGGCGCGCGGAACTTGAGCTGGACCCACAGGGTGGCGCCCTTGACGCGGAGGGAGTGGGGGTTGTCGTGGCGGTTGGAGAACTGCAATAGTGATTGACCGTTGAGAAGGCCACCTGGTGGAGAGAAAGGAGAAAACGACAAAGAATTAGTATTTTTGCTACTTTCCACGTTGAGTTTTCAATTCAATTCAAAACATAACAGTTGCGTGGCATTGATATGTTATTAATGCTTAAATTATTGTTGCATTAAAAAAAATATTTTATGCTGCGTAAATGATTATTCTACTGACGTTTCCAAGTCCTCGTGAGAAGTTAAATAATCAGTTTTGGTACAAATTTAATGAATTTAATTAGAAAATTAAATTAGTCATAATCATTATAGAAATTAATAGTCATATTTGTCGGATTTTATCTTGTGCAAGAAACATCCTAATTTTAACGTACTTAGTTTGACGTCTTAATTGTAACGTCCTAACTTTAACGAGTTTGTTCAAATACATAATTAAAATAAATAATTTTAATAACTAGACATGAGCATGGTCTAATTTTTCCTAACTGTTCTATTTTGTTCTGTTCAATAGGCGTCTTGATTTAAATTCGTCACTATACTGGAGAATACTTATTATAATTTTCAATTTTGAATTTGCTATTCAGCAACAGTAAAATAACACAATGCTTGCAACTTCTGATTTCAACTAGATAAGTCAGCCAGGAACTTGGGAGAGGGGGGAAGGGACTGCATGAACCAGAAATTCGAATCTTCTATATTATTATTTAAGTTTTCAACCACACGGCTCCTATGAACATTTTAACTTATTCGAATCACTGTAGCGTGGTCGAGGAATATTTAGATAATCGGAGTACTCTGCCCAGAAAAAACAAATTTGTATAGTAGATTAGAGGCATTAAGATCCGTGGGTACACACGCAGAAAAGACACACAAAAACCGGGAAAACGCCGGCATTTGTTCGCGCAAAAAACTGCAAAACTTTTCAACTGTTATGCATAGGGGAATGTTGCCCCTTTCGAAGAGAAAAAAATGGAGAATCTTAATGTGTTCGCTGCAGCAGGGACAACAAAAAACACAATTCACCAAAGTACTCCTACATTTGCATGAATGGGCCTGACAGTAGCGTAACGTCGGTTCGTGTAAGGCAGGCACTGCCTGCTCAGCTTTCATTTGCATCTTTAAAAGCTTTTTCTTACAAGTACTGTCGATTCCAATATTAGTTGCATTAGATTGTTTTTAAAGTTAATTTGGGAGACTTATGTAGCAGATGTAGAAAGGTTGAAAAATTCGAGATTTTAGAAAATAAACCTAATAAGCCAAAAAACAATCTTATAACGAACGATGCTGAGCTACTATATAAAGCGGCAAGTAGTAGGCACCAAGAAACCTTGGTTTACGATTAAAGAAATGTAATGCGCAAAAAATAGTACGCTTGTAATGCCCAAGGAATTAGTAGTCAGACGATATGATACCCAATCCCTCCTGTTACACAGTTATGTCCACAAACCACAGTGATACAGCTGAAAACAACTTCCCCACTCTCCTCAGCCCAACCACCCCCACCGCGAACTTTTTTCATAGACATCATTTTAGAAATGGCCTACCGAGTTTAAATATACACTTTTTCAAGTGAAGGTGTGGTCACACATCGGCTAGCTTTCTATATCTGCGTATCGTTTGAATCGCCTTTTTGTGGTGGATAAAAAAGGGAACAATCTTTTATGGCTAAAAAGGGGAAAAAGTACAGCTGTGACCCTGGCGACCTCCAGCGCCATCTATAACGCGGCGGCTAGCGGGGTGAGTTTTTATTTAGGCGCAAAGCGAACACTTTGGTGCCATTTTTTGGCGGTGCGTCGTAGCTTTGGAGTAAATCAGGGTTGGGGTGATTTCTGATGCTTGTGATGGTTTCGGGACTGGATTTTTAGGTATCAAAAATATCTTGCCAAGCATAGACGCTTGCCCTGCAGTGTGTATTTTATGCTTAAAATTTAACGATGTATGAGTACATACATTTTTTTAAATTTATTTTTTCTAAAAATTAATTTTTTCTAAAAAATAATTTTTTTTTCATTAATGTTTAAACAAGTATTATGAAGAATTATATCCGTTATTAATAAATATATTTAAACAGAATCTAAATTAGCAATATAATGATTCTAAGCATTCAACATCTGATAATCCAACATCCAACAAATAATGTTCAGACAAGTACAGATCACACAAATTCAGAGAAAACACTGTATATCTCTGTACCTTCACTGTACCTGTTGGATTTCCTGGTTTCAACAAGCAATATCTTCGTTTTTAATTCAACTCTGCAGCGATTCAGCACTTTGGATATTTTATGCGAGATATGATGGACACTGACTTTGCCATTGAAATAACGACCAAAAGTGAAATTGGAATATATATTTTTTTTACAAAGAAATTAAAAGTTGCCATTTTTTGTTGAACGTGAGAGTTTCTTTCTGATAACATGACAACCTAAAATTCCGGTTCCCTGGTGATGGTCTGGATGGATGGGCCGCGTTCAATTTACCCCCTGCCATTTTTTTTATCCCCTTCCTTTTTCACGCGCGGCTTTCTCAGCTTTCTGGGTTTTCCGGGGCACCGTTATTTCTTACGTGAACCAGTTAGTTCCCCCGCATGCTCAGAGGCTGCTGCCAGTCGTGGCCAAGAAACGGCATTGACAAGGTTATCCGTTTAGTTCGCACATCTTGAATGAATCATCTGGCATTTTGTATTACTTATTATGTTTTTTTACTAAAAAGTTATTTTCTCTGTAACATGTTGAATTTTTTTATTACAAATATGATTACAATGGTAATTTATGAAAAGACTATTGAAGGTATTGTTCTTTTTTGATATGTCTTATTGACTATACTTTATTTGCCTAGTTCACGGATGATGTTAAGGCTCATGCTTGTGATCATTCGTGGTGGGTTTATGTACAATTCATCTCTTGACTATTGAAGGATTAATTGAGAAAATTTCATATAAAATGACCGATTAGCTAGATCAACAAAAGTTGTAGCAGTAATGAAAAACAAAATGCATCTGCAGAAGAAAAGAAAACATCGGAGAAAACGATTTGACTTTCATACTTTTTTTTACGAGGGTCGAGGTAAAAAGTTGTAGCAGTAATGAAAAACAAAATGCATCTGCAGAAGAAAAGAAAACATCGGAGAAAACGATTTGACTTTC
>JAUJYS010006630.1:0-10174 GCA_033995665.1 Melogona broelemanni | reverse complement strand
GAGGGGCAGGGAAGGGAAGGGAAGAGGGATGCAGCTGGAATAGCCAGACTGCAGGATCCATCCCTAAGCTCTGGACTACCTAATGGAAGTTCAGGGGTGACGCCAGTACCCCAGGCTAACGAATAAACGAAAGCCTGCGCCGAGAATCGAATCCGGGACTGTTGGCTTCGTAGCATGTCCCCATATCCACTGAGCCATTGGTTCGTACATACGAGCTAACCAAAACATCCAATGTCTATTGTAATACATTTGCAATACATAAACGTGTACCTACCTCTCGTTCGGCGATCTAACGCTTTTACCGGCCACGGGTCTCAGGCGAGGAAGCCTCCATTCGACGGGGGAGAGAAGCTGATCAACGAGAGTAATCCACCTCTCGCTAAAATGTCGGAGAATTTTTCCGTTCGCGTATCGATTATTAAATTCGCTCGTGTACAGCTTTTTCGAGAATCAGCGGGGAGAAACAGAGGGATAAAGGTTATATTTGCCTGCTCTGAAATGACTAGATAAATGAACCACTTTGCCCGACTGCGTATTAATTTTTTCCCCCATGGCTCAACGTTGGTGAACTAAACGTAATACTGGTGGTGTGGTAAACAGCTTTCGATCACTTCGGGTAGAGAAATTCAATGAGTATAACTTTTTTTCTGTTCCCCCGAAGAACTTCTTTCATCTCTAAAGTAGTCTCGTAAGTCGATGATGCATCGAAACAGTCTACTGGGAATCGACAATAAATTAAAAGACGGCCATGTGACACAAATAGGTTTACCCGCTTAAATGTATTCGAAGATATAGAAAAGTCGCGGGCCGCCATAAATAACGCACGTTCTGAGGGAAGCTGAAATGCCATGTCGAGAACTGAATGAAAAGTTATGCCTATGTAATAAGCCATTTGAAAATTCGAACCTAATATTAAGCCATTTGGAAATTCGAACCTTAATATTATAGCCATTTGGAGAATCAAACTTTAATATTAAATCATTTGGAAAATCATATTTTATTATTCATAACTTTAAAACAGGGGCTGAAATAAATGTAGTGTGCTCCAGTATAAAATTATCGTGATGTGGCTCGAGTATACAAATAATATCAGGAATAATTAGAACAAATATCCAATGTTACAACGAACTACGGCTAAAATAAAATACCTTATCGCCTATTGGTAAATCGGAAATCATTTCGTGAAAACCATAGCGTAAAATACTCCATGAAAAAATGTGATTTGTTTTAGAACAGTCCTCGGCCAGAATTCACCAAGGCCCATTTTTATACCTATAGAATCTGCCGCAAAACATTCCTTATACATTCCGACCGTCCCCACTCTTACCTCTACAGCATTTCATTCGGGATCGAGAGATGTTTTCGCGAAACTTTGATTAAAGGCCAAAAAGCTCGAGGCGAGCCCCAGTCGCCAATATTTTAGGAAATACATTTAAACTGGTTTCGGCAGGATGCCGACAAACAAGCAATAGTACACAGACGAAATTGTTATCCTGGCGATTCGGGGATCATTCCGCGGGAGCGTAAGCCAGCCCCGCGGCGTTTCGGTCACGCCGCCAGACAATAACTCTACCAAGACAACATGAAATGTGTCCTCCGCTCCAGCAATCCCAAGAAATACGAGTTCTGCAGGAATCGGCAGCAAAAATCTTTGCTTCGCTTAAGAAAAAGAAACCGCTATACAAACTCGTGTATGTGGTAAAGCAACCCAAACCAAATTTGTTGATGCTGTCCCAAATGCTGGCTCAAATTGTTAAATTTTCAAGAGGTTTTGTGTAAGAGCCATGCACGATTGAACTTAGGCTGACCTCTAAAATACACATTTGTGGAAACAGAGAAATTCTCGAAAAACAAAACACATTTACAATTAAATCTCAAAAAGAGAATTTTAATATTGAAAATATATTGATTTTTTATTGCAATGTATAAAAATAGAATGAACCATAGTGATACAGATCATATTAAACTAAAATATTCAAATACAATCTATTGTGTTCTTTACTGGCGCGCAAACGATAAGACCAGATCTAGAAGGAAGCCTACTTCGGACTGCAAGTTTGGAATAGTAATACGATAGTATAGGGAAACGTAGTCTTCAATTAACACAATTTACGTGTTTCGAGAGATCATCCATGTCGGAAATCATCGATCTTTCGTCTAGACGCTGCAATCGTATTTCATAATTTTTTATTAGTAAAAAAAATCAGCATGTTTTTCTTTTCGCTCTGTGTGAACACAAGAGTTACATCTCTCGAACGCCAGGCGCACATTGCGGCAGCAATAAGCATTCGTGCACATATATTTTAACCGTATTAGATAAATTGTGCATTCAATGAAAGGTTAAACCGTGAAAGAACTGAATAAAATTGCTTTCGCCAACACGTTCCCATAGACACGAAAGCAACAAAAACTGATTTTCAGCGGTAGCTAGACAGCGAAACCGCTTCCACTAGTCTTAAACTTCCACAAACACAGTTCCACTGAAACTAACGCAAAAAAATACCAGCCCAGCCCCGCTCCGCTTCTTCAATTTCTGAGAAACTGATTTGCCCCCCCCCCCCACCAACGCACAAAAACAACTTCCGCATGGTTTCTCTCTCCAAAGTCGGGTCTCAAACTAGTGCACGTAGTATGTGCACGTAGCTAGATCCGACGAAACTCCATTTTTCTACAGTCTAACAATGGCGCCTCCCTTTCTATAAGTTGGATATTGTTGGACCATTATTGTCTGGAGAGAGGAGAGAGAGAGAGAGAGAGCCACCACCGACGACGACGACGATAGAGTCGTCAGCTAATCCCATAGACGAGTATATAAAAATATCGGCCGGTGTGTTCCTTGTCTGAAGGCGATAGCGATTGGATGTGGAGAGGATGGGATGGGGTGGTGGTGTGGAGGTGATAGTGATGGTGCGAAACACGAGGCGCGCGCTTGAAAGAGGATCTCGAGAAAGAATGGAAAAACGGAACGCACCTTTCGAAAAATCTCCAATCTTCCTCTCTCTCTCTCATCGGTAGGGAAAATGCATGCAAATTTTGTCCACGACCAAGACGACGGCGTGAGTGTTACCAGAGCGCCCGGATTTGGAGAAACACTAGTCGGTGAGGATGCTGGCAGTGGCGCTGCTCTCGAATACCAAATTCGCGACACATTGTATTTGACGGGATCCGATGCGACGACGCGCGGCAGAGGGGAAACTAAAAAAAGAGCGTGGGGTCACATTGGATTGGCAAGGCTAAGCCTATCCATGTTCGAGCACCTGAGATCACAGAGTTATCCTTTGAAGCTATCAAATATCTCCTAACGACTAAGCGGCGAGCGGAATGGAATATATGGGGGTGCTGAAACGCATTTTATATTTATCAAAATCCTAAGCGAAAAATCTTATAAACGTTTGATAAAACATCATAGCTTAAAAAGAGGAAGAAAATACGTCTAATGGGGATACCCAATTGATATGTGACAAAATTTTATTAGCAAGAATAAAAAATAAATAAACATATTATTCCGATTTAAATTAAATGAAAATTAAATTAAATTAATTGACACAATAGTAAGCAAAATTTTATTAGAAAGAAAAAAAAAATTAAAAAAATAAAAATATTATTCTGATTTAAATTAAATGAAAAATACTGATTAAAATAAATGGTTGATGTCTATTGCTATAGTTTCAGTTAATAGTGAAGGCGCTGGTCCTAGGAATTTTGACGTGGGTATTTTGCGTAGTCGGGGCTTTGGAGGATGGATATATTCGCAATTTCTGTGTTCACGCTATTGCGGATGGCGGAATACATTGTGCAACCATCACAAAACCGATATAGCGTAAATAGATCCCGGAACCGAACAAAGAAACGAAAAATCTAGAATAGTATAGAAGAAGGGAAAAGGGGGAGGTAGGAAATCTATAACCTTGTTGAATTCCAAGAAAAAAAAACCGGTTAGAGCTGTTTCGCGAAAACCACTATAAATTACGAGATATGTCCTCAAGAGGATATTGAACTGGGCAGGATCATAAAACTTGATTTTCCCCATACAAAAGCTCCTCAAAGATTGCTATATATTTGTGTGTTATACTATTCTTATATTCACTAAAGTGCATTTCCCACAAACAATAACTAAACTCAGTGCACACCCACACACCGATTAGTTACTTTATTACAGAATATGTTGATCAGATAATGCTATTGTGATTCATGGTGCCATCAACACCTACAATTAAGACTAATAGTACACGGATTTCATTTTTAAAATTATTTTTTCTGATCACTGTAGGGAATAGCACTACAGGAGATTATGTACCCCTCGTGTTGCTATGGCAATATGTAAAATGGAAAATTGTGAAATATCTAGTTACTTTGCGCACAATATATTCGCAAAAATGTTAGTTGCTTTGAAATGTTACACTTTAATAATAATTGTTATAATATTCAAGTAAAAATATATAAGATAATATTCTAAAATATAAATGATAATTTTGGTAGGTGTTCTAACGGAATTTCCGTTTCAAAGCCCTTCTTGCCCTGTTTATAACCGATGGGTGAACATATTTAGAATCTAAACTTCAAAAATAATACAAATACTTGGAATTCAATTGAAATTTGTCGTGCTGGAGGAAATGAATTAACCAAGCTTGTTTCAGCTAAAAAATGTTTCTTCCAGCTACCATGAAATCTGACTTGCCAAAAAATATTCAGCCTAACGACGTAGCCGTCGCTTTGCAGCTAAATCGCGTCGAGCCAATTCGCTCGTGACATAAGGAATTGGGCGAGAAATTACTCGCATCACGATGAACGCTTGTAGCACGCAGTATATACATCTACAGACGGAAGCCCGAGTGAAAAGTATACATCGAGTGGCGATAGACCGGGCGGGAATCTTTTATGGCGCGCCCAAAGCCATATCTCTACCGCTTCACTTTCAATAAAGCACGTGGGATGTGCGATAACGCAAAATCTCTCAAAAATATTTCCGAACATATTTACTAACGCCTCTCTCTCTATTTCGCTCGCCCAAAGTGCCGTCGCCATATTTCCACAAATGTACATGTCTATGAAGAGCGTCGCTATGTCTATGCTGAACTATTTCTAGTAGAGGGGAAAAAAAGCTCAATAATATTTGAGACTGTGCTTAAGAAAGGCCAGCGGCAACAGCGCTCCAATTGGGAAAAATAAATAAGATTTTTAAATAAATCTAGGAATTTTGTTCATTTTATAACAATATGATAGCAGCCGGCTTTGAATTAAACTATTGCAATAAAAAACATACATGTAAACTGCTCGAAAAAGTATTTTTTAGGAAGATCCTTGGTGAAAGACATATTTTTTCGTATATTGGTATCTGATGCGTTTACTAAGATACACGCCGAAGAAATGTTTTATCTTTTCTTTAAAAAAACAGCGAAAGAATATTCTCTTTGTTCTAAATAAACAACCGCTGGAGACAAATATTTTTCCAGCCTCAGTCGTTGTTTATCTAAAATACTAAGATAAACATTAGACCAAACTATACTTCGGTATGTTGAAAAGAAAAACTGAAGAAGAAAGAGATACCGTCGCCAAAAGAAGGATTTCAGAAAATGAGATACAAATTCGACAATCGCACGTTTCGTAGCTTAGAACAACCGCGACTGCAACTGAAGAGAGGATTTATAAAATAAAAAAATTGCGCTGATAGATTTCACTTGAAAATGCTTTTTTTGCAAGTTTTATGGGACAACGCTATTTCGCCGATACTTACAGCCGGCTAGGCATGTTTGGAAATAGACATGTTAATGGACAGGGTCTGAAATTTAAGATTAGCTTTACAGCCAGAACTAAAATAAAAAACCGATGGCTCAGTGGGTATGGCAACATCCTACGAAGCGGACGATCCCGGGTTCGATTCCCGGCGCAGGCTTTCGTTTTTTCGTTAGCCTGGGGTACTGGTGTCACCCCTGAGCTTCTATTAGGGAGTCTAGAGCTTAGGGGTGGATCCTGCAGCCTGGCTATTCCAGCTGCCATCCCTTTTCCCTTCTCTTCCCTGCTCCTTACATATCTCCACAGAGACACAAGGATGCAGTAATCCTGTAGTGCACAAGGCGCTACGGTGATTTAAAAAAAAATGTGGGTACCATTCCCAACCTAACATACCAGTCGGTTGTTCTATAAGATGGCATGCTTATAAGCAAATATTAGTTAGCAAGTAATTTTCTTTCACTTTCAAATATATACAGTTCCAAAGAATGCATATACATGTATTTAAATATCATGTAATATATTTAGCGACGAGGATTTTGTAATATTTGCTAGTTGTGAATGCATAGTGTGGTTAACTATGCAAAACTGGCGCAACTTAGTTAAAAAAAATACTGGTGCGTCACGTTAGGTAAATAATTTGATAATTATATAACGAAAAGTTTAAAAAAAATATTTATGAACTACTGTAAAGTAAATTTCATGGTATTTCTGGTATTTGGGCTATTTTTGTGTGCTATTGACAATGATCACTAATAAACACTTTGGACATTACCTGGATGCGGGCGTTATCCTATATGTTTCCACAATATACCAGTAATATAGCGATCAGAGCGTTGGTAGCGGTTATATTCTAAAGACAGATGTGTCAGCAGCGCCGCCAATCGATGATTAATTCAATTCTTAATTTTAAAATCCGAATCAATCAATTTTGCTAATCGATAATCGAAAGCGAACCAAAGGTTATCTTGAAGACAATTAATTATTTTGGTACAATAAAAAATCGTTCGAATTAAAATGGATCAATAAATCGTGTTAGACGGGATTGGTATTTTTTGATCTACGAAATACTAAAGAGATATAGACACTGATACGAAAACATCGAGTTTAGTTTGATATAAAAACGAGATTCACCAGGAAATGGATAAAAAAATAGAACACAGAAGCACGCACGTTTACGTTACGAAGCTATATATGCATCTATATATATATTAATTTATATATATATATAACGCAGCTGATATAGTATTAGACAACAACGGCACTTGACAACAGCTCCATACCTAAGGGCAGACCGAGGCAGGCGGCTGCTGACACATTGTTGCCTGGAGACACCCTGCAGTGCACACTTGCGCCCACCGGGGAACCGCCTGATCTATACTTTGCGTAGCCGACACTTGTCCACACGTTCACGCCTCGCGCCGCCCATCTGATTACAGGGAAAAGTGAGGAGAAATAATGATGTACAACGAATTGTATGAAACGAACCGGCGCTCAACGCAATACGAGTATATAGAGAGATATATAGAGAGGATACGAATGACAAAAAATTACGAACGAAATTTATGAATTAAAAAAAATTTTCAGGAGAAAAAAAAAGGAAATGGAAAAAATTGGATTCTTTTCTAAACATTGAAAAAATATATATAGAAAACGCACGAACTAGACTAGTTACGGCCACGAACATTGATATATTAGATAAGATTTGAACTAAAAGGAATAAGGTGAGTCTTGAGGCTACGCAAAAGGACAATTACTTGTCTTTCCTTCACGAAGTGTTTCAGTAGCAGAATAGGGCGAAGCTAACTCGCTTTCATATAATCGCTTCCATATAACCAGTAATCGCTAATTAATTGATGAATCCCCGATTATTTTGATCGTTATTGGACTCGGGTAATTATTATTAAACGCTAAGCGTGCCGCGACTGCTATAACTGGTTTCCCCCAACGCACAACGAACACGTTTGGGCAGGTCGTTACGTGGTCATCCATACACGAATTTGATCATGTACTACAGCAACTTGTTTTTTTTTTTTTTTACCGCGAGTCGCGGTGTCAGTGCATTCGAAAAATTTGTTTGGCGTTGGCCAAAACGCGGTGGATCTAGGAAAAAAATTCAAAAAACACAATGGATTATTTCAAAAACAAATGGACAATAATTTTGCTCGCAAATTACTGCAACGTTTGATGAAAAAATATAAAGGCCAGCAATCGTCGAATTTATTTTTAAATATTTAAAGAAAATTGCCTTTTTAAGTCGGACAAAAATTTATTTGAATACCAGTATAAGAATAAGGAATCTGCACAGAGTTTTTATTGAAAAAAATGGCCAATCTGAAAATACAGCACCAAAAATTACGCCGTACTAATGTAATTAAAAGAGTGAATTGTCAAAAGTTATATTCGCGCGTTTGCAATATCAATAGGTGGCGCTATCAAAGCCAGGCAATTAATTGGCCCATTATTCCACTCGCAAGCCGCCAGAGTGCACCCACCACAAGCAACTACGTTCCTGTCGAAGCCAATTTGAACACGCAAATATAGAAGTAACCGTATACTTGTATTCGCTTTATACGAGAGTTCCTTTTATTAATTTGTCGTTCGAGAGAATCCACTTATTAAAATAGACGCCTTGCCGATAGTCGCACATGTATCGATTTCTGAGTACAACTCCCTGTTTACATCCCCCCCCCTCCCCAGTCAGAAAACGAAGAGATAGAGAGAAAGAAAACACACACCTAGCTCCTTCAATAAACAGACGCAAGCTACATGTATACATGGAGGAGGAGAAAACAAGGGCGAATCAACAACCCCGTTTATCCGAACGCCTTTAACAACAAGCGCCGGCGGGCCTGCTCGGACTGAGGAACGCCTATTTCTATCCATCACCGAGCGACTGCCACAAAAATTTAATAAAAATATTGTTGCCGGATAAACGGCAGTTCCGCCTCGTAACCATGGCGTCTAATTCGAGTTTCGAGGATATTAAACGCGCCGGTCGTACTCTACTACCTCGTTTTTCGCTTGGTATTGCATATCCCGGCAGAGAGTGGTTTTTGGATCGTCGTCCTAATTATAGAGACAACAACAACATGTTGACAGGACGGAAAACGCGGCGGTTCGACAATCAATATCCAATAGGCATTTTTATGTGACAAATTGGAGGTTCCCATCGTTCAATCCACGGTATAGCCCGTATCTCTAGCGGGATCCAATTTTTTTTTTAACCTTTAAGGCATGGAACAATACCGCAATCGGTACACGCCATATTTAACTCGGAACGCCGTTGGCAAAACCATCTCTTTGAGATCGTCAATAAAATTGAACGAGTCATTCATCGGGCTTCTATTTTTAGGTTTATTGTAGCGCGCGTTCGCGGCGGGTTTAGCTCAGCCGGTGATGCGTTAAATCTACGTGAATAACCCTAGGCATTTTTTGAGTGCACATGTATACTCGAACGCGCATAAACCGAAGAAAATCGTGCCGCGGAAGCGTGTCGCGTCTCCCGGGTGTCAAGTTGGATTCGTGCGAGCATCGCAAAATTTAAATCAAAAATAGAATACGAAATTATTTAAAACAAAAAAAAAATCACATCCTGTTCTATTTTGATGCGTATTCTATTATTTTCGAAATTATTTTAAATAAAAAGTGAACTGTAACGTCACTGCAGGTTTTGCCCCACAAGCCTCATCCAGTTCGTTGTTTCGGTCTAACGTTTAGGCCCTAAAGGGCTACGAAATATTTGCCAGTTTCAACTGAACCCTTAATTGCATCTCGTTGAAGAGAAATGTGTGGTGAATTCCGAAAATATTGCAAGCATTAGTAAGTTCAGATCAAAATTATGTTTTAGCTGCTTCAAATTTTCATGAATGATGACAGTGGGTGTTTCAGTCGGAAAATTCGCAGAATCAGTTTGGTAATTTCTAGCTTGAAATTATTTTAGTTTAGAGCAGAAAAATGACCTAAAGCTTTTGATATAAAGGGTTAAATGTAAATTAAATTAGGTCGATCTTCGGTTGGAACAGGAGACCGCCCCTCGTTGTATGCATTATACAGTACGATGCTCATAGCTAAGCGAGCCCTGTACGGCGCTTCGGCCTTTTCTACATATAAATGCGCCGGCTATTGGATTAGGTGACAGCCAGGCAGGAAAGCCGCCAGGCAGCAACTATATAGCCTAATACCCGCTATAATCCTTCTCCCATCTCTATACCGCGCGCTCTCGCACTGTTGCCATGGCGACTGCTGATAAGGGGAGCGGGGACAATGAGTGGATCGCCATTCTATTCTACGTTGAACCGTTTTCATGCGCTGGAAATAGGCCTCGAAACTAATTCAAAAATTTGTTTCGATAGGAGGAAAAATATCGGCAAGGTTACACGACCATGACATGAGCGACCAGAAAATACGGTAACGAGTGGGGTGCGTAATGAAACGGCATAGT
>JAUJYS010006629.1:0-10141 GCA_033995665.1 Melogona broelemanni | reverse complement strand
GGGGAAAAAAAGTGGAGATTTCTCGACGAAACGCATTCACTTACAGATTTTTTTTCTTCTCAGAAATGCAATACGAAATACGAGGTAATGCTAATAATTGAAGATATGCTCTTGCTTCGTGTATATGTGCGTGCGTTCGCCGAGGGAAGTGTACGTACCCAATAAATTATAATTAAAAAGAAGATGAGTTGGTGTAGAGACATTCGCCTATCTGGCGCACGCTGTAGAAAAGATTAGAATACGTGATTGCGCGCGGCCGTAGTTTAAAGCCGGTTTTCTTGCTCGAGTCTTTGCTGCTGATTGAAAAAGCCCACACAATGAGATGGCGCACGGGGTATAACGAAATAGGACTATATCCTGCGCGACAAAAATTCGTTATTTTTTTTCTATCTCGCTCTTCCCCTCTTTGCTTCACGTGTGTAATGATAATGCCTTGAAATCTTTGCGGTTATTACTAATAGCAAATGCAAACGAAAAGAAAGGCATATCTAATTCAACCGCTTAGAAATGTGGCTATATTTAATTGTAAAAGCTCGTTTGTGTATGCGCAATCTGAATTTTTCTATTTAGGAAGACTCGTAAAAATAAGTTTTAGCAGTACGTGTTTGGATTATGCATTAGTTATTATTTCTGATTAAAGCCAAAAGTTCAATTCTCAATGAAACTATTAAAATAGTTTGAGAAATATGGGTCTCCCTTTTGGAGAAGAGGAACTTCGGAAACCCATCGTGAATCAGCCCTATTATTTAAACATTGTAAATTCAAGAATGACATGTTGTAATTGGTACTCGAAAATGGAAGGACATATTTGAAATCCTGGAGAATTTCGTTATAGATTAAATATTCAACGTCAATTTATATCTACATTGTATGTATTCCGAACAGGAAAATATACGAAGGCGTGGTTTCTTTTGACATTTAAATTGAGTCCATGTCGTTACAGAGCGCTTCTAAACAATTTGCTATTGTTGCTCAACTTTATCTAGATTCAAAATACGTCACGGAAATAAATTACACGGAAACTTTCTCTTGTACATTGGAATAGAAATGTGTGGCTCGTAAGATGGAATGACCACCAACATGACCGAATGGTCATGTCATCACAATTGGTGGAGGGACAAATGTCTTGGGACAGTGACGGGTGGAATTTTTAGAGGGGGTGGCGAGAGCATCAAGTGCATTATGGGGGTGTTAAGTGTTGTAGTAAAACTCTAGTCCGCTTTTGTTACGGATGACAAGCGGGTTTTTTCTCGGTCGGCGCATTCGGTTATGGAACGAGGTCCATATTTCATCAGAAATGTATATCCGGTCGCATTGTCCTCCACTGTCCATATAGAGAATGGCCAGCCAGCTGCATGCATGCGGCCAAGCGGATATCTTATCCACCCCAACTCCCGTCCCCTTTACGGTTGATAGATGCGCTATATTGGGCCTAGCGTCCAACTGCGGACCGCCAGGCTCAATTCGCTTTGCTTTAAACCACTTCTTTATATACACGGTGAAAGCGGAATTTTTTCGGTTTTTTTTTTGTTCTTTTTCGTTTTTTTTTTTTGGAAAAAAATGGTCTGACCGCTGGGCCGAATGCCAAATTAAATGACTTCTTTATGTTGTTACTTTAGTCTGTCGACTTGCATTGGCTTTTTACGTCATTCGCCCTCCGGAAACGTTGCGATAATTTTTTAACCTCTCGTGCGCACGAAATATACTGGCATGTTTAGTTAATACTCGTGATAGTGACTCTGAAACTGGCGTCTGCGAATTGTGTTGATTGATTTAGGAAATTTATCTCTGTTGGCATTTGCATACGAAACAAGCTATTTAGGTAATTATATAGGGTAAAATATCGCAATGAAAACCAATTTACTGTAGATTGCTACAACAGGTGAACAACCTGGTTTGAAGTAACAACAGGTGAATAACCTTTAAAATAAAAATGTTGTTTCTGTACAACTTGCTCTTGAAGTTGACATTTGAATACCTGTATAATTGGTCATAAAATATCTGTGTAAATATCACAATTCAAGAATTGAATTAAAAATAAATTAAACTACATGTAATACCGAGTTACTGTATAATATTGCCCATCCTACGTATTTCTACCACGAACAAAAATCATGTTAAGATACACATGAGAGTCCCCACACTGCATGCTATGGCTATTCTTCAGTGGTGGGGTAGCGAAAGTACAGTAGTGCGGCTGAAGCTTGGTTTTTCGTACGCCTGTACGGACTGCGCAATCTTTTCGTCGTATCCCACCATATAAAATATAGCATCTCTCGAGAATTACGGAGGACGTCTTTACGATCCCCCTATGGACATAATCATAATTAATGAGCCTACTTATTTTTTTGTGATTTTATTGGGTGCCTTTTTGCATTATTGTATAACCACATCCGGAGCGAAGTCCTTCGATGCATTTGCCAAGGAAAAGAGAGACGGAACTCTGCCGCCACGATGATGGGGGAACTCCCGTTATGCTCTCTAAAATGGTGGATTCACTGCTTCTGGAAATGGTCGATTGTTACGTATGTGTGTAGTCCATGGTTTTCGTATGCTATTGTGTCAGAGGAACTCACTCTCCAGACCACTTGTCCGTCAGTCGTACAAAAATTGGACGTAGCTAAATTCTAAAAGACTTTTGGTTATTTATGAGGGTAATGCAAATGTTGGAGCGACATACGATTTACGTATCTAAGAGAAGTCGTTTCCTAAGCAAAAAC
Source organism: Melogona broelemanni (assembly GCA_033995665.1). Taxonomy (NCBI): domain Eukaryota; kingdom Metazoa; phylum Arthropoda; class Diplopoda; order Chordeumatida; family Chordeumatidae; genus Melogona; species Melogona broelemanni. Next base: position 7,421 of record JAUJYS010006629.1, on the reverse strand, counting down.
AAAATTTTGCTATAGTTTGTTACATGTGTTAGATGGGGCGGTTGAAAGCAGAGTGGCGTATCTCCATTTTTCGTTTTATTTTAGTTTCGTGCTTAAATGATATTAACGCATGTCAGACTATGTAAGTGCAATAATTTAGTACGTACCGATGGCTCAGTGGGTATGGCAACATCCTACGAAGCTAACGGTCCCGGGTTCGATTCCCGGAGCAGGCTTTCGTTTATTCGTTAGCCTGGGATACTGACGTTACCCCTGAGCTTCCATTAGGGAGTCCAGAGCTTAGGGGTGGATCCTTCAGCCTGGTTATTCCAGCTGCCAATTTACCATCCCTTCCCTTCCCTGCCCCTCGCACATCTCCAAAGAGACATGAGGATGCAGAAATCCTGTAGTGCACTAGACACTACGGTGATTAAAAAAATAAAATAAATTAGAAACAGGTAAAAACGTTTATTTTCGACAGGAAACAACGCAAGTTCCAAAAAGTGTCCATGGTGTAATTTTTATAAAGCCTCTGGTTTCTCAGTTCGAGAAAAGTGGAGATACACCACTCTGCTTTTAACCGATTCATGTGTATTGATATGTTTGTTCAGCACGTTATTCTATACGGGTTGCAAGATAATGAAAAACGCCTTTGTCCAAAAAAGAGGCGAACAAGCAATTTTTAAAGAATCTTTTTGTTCGGAAATGACATTGGTCTGTGAATGGCTAGAAGGCCTTGCGGTTTTTCTTTTTCGCTGTCCGAGGATATTACATTTTTTATATACGAAACTTTGGCAGACATGTCATCTTTAACCACTTTTGAGGGTTGGAATCGCTCCTTAGAGCGTCGATTGCATCTGCGTGCCAGGGTTTTGCGTGTCTCCCGTTACGCCCACACTCGATGCGTAGATTTATTTCCAACCCCTTTATGTTTATGGTTATCGCGAAGACAACGTGGTGCACGCGCGGCAAAAGGGACATTTACAGGGTTCTCTAGCCCCATAGAGAGAGACAACCCGTTTTCGTGGAGTTTTCCGATTTTGATGCGCCTCTGATGCGCATTACCAGGCGGTGCCAAAAGCATTCACACGCCTCCTAATCGAGCTGTTTGTGTGGCAAACGACCAAAAATCAATCGTTTATTGGCATGGACCAGGTTTTTTGGTGAAAAAATATGGAAAGACGGTACGGTGGCCTTCTCTGAGAATAAATGCGTTGGTTGACGAATTTCGCTGCTTTCTACATATTGGAAAAATGCGTGAACGTTAGGCTTAGAAAATTGTTATTATCGCTGTAGAGAAACATCGTAAATGCCACGGACGGCAACCGAATTATTGCTCGATGATTTAAATGAATTATTTATTGAAATCTACCTAACGAATAATTATTGAAATGTTAATAAATTATATATTAAATTATTTAACGATATAGCATTCAATTTACAAGATTGGGAAGCTAACAAGCATTTTACTTTTAATTAATAACTTATTCGACTGGATGTATTGAAATTTATCAATTAACTTTATAATTGTGTCAATTTATAACCAAAGTAATTGTAATTAATTAATTAATTTTGAAATTAGATCGGCCAAAAAAATCTTGTTCACATTATTTATTTCTTATAACACATTTGTTGCTGTAGGTGTTACGTTTTCTATACTTTTGAAAATAGCATTTTTTCGCATCAAAAGTTCTTCACGTTTGAGAATCGTAACTAACACATACGGTATGCATCAATGCTTACGCCATCGGCAGTGAACCAAAGACAGACTGCCCTGGCCCCCAACCACTAATATATTTAACGTCCATATTATCATCGTTAATGTGATTTGTGTGTCTCATTATTTGCCGTATCGGATCAAAGAGATCCTTTTTTTCTCCGTGACACAATATGTTGCCCTTTCTCTTTCGCTTTCCCACTCTTCGCGGTTGCGTATACGATTTACTCGTATATAACGCGCCATCGATGGCCTCCACGGTGGCAGTGGACGCCGCGCGGGGAAAATAGAACCGGGCACACACACGTAACTATCGAGGCTGCACCGCCTCACTAATTGGACTTCCCATCTACAAAATACATGTGCGTCGCCTGGGCTAGCGCCACAACTTCGGGTCCCGAGGTCCTATTCAGTGGAGACCATAATAATGCGTGTATGTGTGTGTGTGGCGGTATAGAGTTGTACGGGGAAAAGAAAAATGCGAACTGCACGAAAAGCCTCCCGCGGAACATGTCGCGTTCGTCGTTTTTGATTGGCGGTCTCCGCTGGCGGGCACGTCTCTCGTACAACCGACACGTCCTCAAAAGACCATTGGTTTTCTATTTTTTATATTTCCGAAGTCAAAAGTATCGCTTTTGGCATCATAACACCATCGGTCTACCCAGACATATGAAAATAACCAATCGTGGCATAAATATGGCGGTAATGACCTGTTCTATTACCAATTTGTTTTCACATAGACGTACAGATTGCAGCGTCCCCATTGGTTTCAAATTGACCCCCGATAAGAAAAGGTATCGTTTTGGTCACCATTATTCCCCATTTGTCTTGCTGAACTGAGCAAAGTTAGCAAACCAGAAAAACAAATTAAAATTTTGTTCCGAAAGGAATTCTGTGTTCATTTCACCGTTTTCGAATAGAGTTATGTCGATTGACCGCAGGTTTTTAGGCTCATGCTGGAAAATAGTGATTGACCCATCTAATTTCAAATGTGTTTGGTAGCAATTCGAATTAATTGTGTTTACATTCTCACCCAGTGTCTGTCAGTGGCTACATTCGTAACTCATAAGCTGCAGCTCTTAGCTGGCAGTGATTGCAATAATTCAGGGGCAGCTCACACAACTATACGTATTCGCGCATTTCTGATCTTTACTAGAAATACGAGACCAAATATGTGTCGTGATGCGGATTTTATTCCCCTCCAATTCACGGAATGTGTTTTGCTCATTGAAGGTGAGGATCTCTGGAGGACTTTGTAGTGGAAAGATGGCCAAATGGCACGTGAGGAGCCGACGGCAACGGTGGTGGTGGCGCACGTCATATACACACACAACGAGAGTTTCGCTCTCGCTCTCCCTTCGGGAAAATCTGTTTAGTCACGTGACGGGCAAAGAAACAGTCGGGCCCCGCTATTGCGTGTGACATGTTACTCGGTGCCACGTCGCTGGCAACTTATCTGGAACAAGTATTGAGCGGGCACAAGTCACGACACGTTTGTCAATATATCCAACCATTCGTGTCTCTCTCGTTCTGCCGTTCCCTTGTTTCTTCCTTTTTTGCCTTTGATTCGCCCTCTTCTTATATTTCTAGATTCCTCTTTCCTCCCTTTCCCTCTCATTCGCGTTTTTTCTTGTTTCTCTGGCAAGCACGTATACTTAGGCATGTACCGGTTCCGTGCTTATTTCTTTTGTCCGTTGTTCTCTATACGTTGTGTGTTGGAGTGGGGCCTGTTTACGCATACCGGGTCTGCGCATAACATCCTAGGCCCTGCCGAGCACTGTTGAGTCAGGTGTATATTTCGAAATACGTTTTGACAGATGCGAAACTATCCATTTCCCATGTGTTTATCATTTTATTTGATGTCACATTATATTATTCTAGCATGGCTGATTTAATATTTCTTAAAAAAATGTGTATTGGATAGCAATGGCCCATGTGACTGACGGTTATTACAGATGTTCTGTCCTCTGGTGACGATTCATATAACTATTTTGTTTGTTGCAGTCATAATGGATAGGACGAAATACGGTTTTCCGAACGCCATGAACAATTAAATTGCGAAAATATAAATAGTGTCTTGTCGCAATTGAAGATAATTTACTATTGTCACCATTGTTAATAAGCCAATTTTCCTAGTAACATTTTTAATTCAATAGATTTATATTACTTATTATTATTGACAGTAAATCAATATTTGTAACATTTGTTATAATTTTATAAAATTAATGAAATGTTTTAGTGATGTTGTCACTGATTGTGTGATCTGGTCTGTGGAGGTTTTCACCTGGTTCAGTACTTTTTCAATTCTTTTTTAGCATTTCCTTTTCATGTTTTTTTTTGTTCTTCTCCGCGCGTGCTATAGCCAATATATGCAACGCCATGCAAAAACAATTTCTCGTTGAATAGTGGATGTAAGATTTCCCTTTCTTCTCATTCGCTCGATGCATGATTCATTACAAGAGCGCCGTCATTATGCATATATGCGACCACCTTGTTTTTCCGCGCCCGTCTCGACAACCCTAAACTTCTTGGAAGATGGAGGCCGAACTGTGGAGCTATTCTTTTGCCGCAGTCGTTCGGTTATTGATTGCTTCTCGGATCTACTCGTAATATCGCCTCTATAAATACATGGAATCGCATTTCGAACAAAATCTCTGGTGTTCGATTCTTAGAATACGTCGATAACGTCGATGCATCGCACCGTTTCTGAAACAAAACGCGACTAATACTTTGTTTTCCTTTGCTGTAATTTTTTTATTTTTTTTTTTGTAATAAAAATTTCAAGAAACTGAGGCAGAATTGTCTGGTCTGCGGTTACAAGTTATGTTTAAAACAGCAAATAAAAGGGAAATGACAAATATAGTATCGTAGTAGAACAACTACTACGACGTTAGGGAAATAGTTGATCAGTAGAGTGATATTTACTATATCCATCCCATATCTATCTATATATCCACCCCAAATCCCATATCCATCCCAAGTACAATAATACTAGGTTTTTATCTTTCTACTTTTTAGTCGTTTGATTTAATTCTAGATTTTTGTCCTCTTTCGAGATTTTGCCACTCTCAGTTCGTCTTTTTCTTCGGCGCTGTACCGAAACCATTTCTCTATTCGATATTTACTATAACTTATATTAGCTTATATTATAGAGACATGCATTATTTTTCTAAAAAAATTATGTTTAGTGAAATGCGTTTATTTATTTATTTTTCTTTACTCATAACTTGTTAAATCCAAGTTTTTAATTGATAGGGCAACGCCAAGCAACGCAAACCATGTCATATGCTCTCTTGCTTGCGCATCAGGTGGCAGTTTCCCGTCGGTTTTGACGTCCAGCGAATTTCGTCCACCGACAAACGCGTATGTCCCAACGGCTATATATATATATCCTGCCAATGTACACAGCTTGCGAGGTCTATTTTTATATAAAGTCCTATATAGGGTCTGTAGCAAGCTGTAGAACTCGTCAATATCATCTCGGTGCAAACTCCGTGATCGACTCCCACCTCTCAAACCACCACCCCCCTGTCTCTATCTATTTCGTTCGCCATATATACTCGTACTACTATACACACCGTATATCTATATATACGTGTTTTGGGCCACTGCCTCCTTCTTTCTCCTTCCGTTCCGTTCCGTTCGTTCACGTGAAGCTGTTGCGTCGTAATGAGTATAGACCCGGCGCTTGTCACTTACGGCGAAGCTTTGCTAGACAGCTTATAATGTTCCAACAAGCGAAAGACAAATCGAATTAGAATCGACTGCGCGGAATCTATCTTCTGTTGTTGCTACTGCTGCTGCTGGCCCCGTGAGTACTGTATCCTGCACCGCCCCGGACTTTCTTGTTCCTGCTGAGACCGGTGTAACCAAGCCGAGTACTTAATGTTGATTATTTTGTGAACTGACGTCATTCGATTCACGTAGATCTGTGTTGAACGATGTCTGATCATTTTGCCTGAATGATAACATTGGTTTATCGATGTGGACATTAGACGAGCGATATCGAAGAATTTCATCTTTATCTTATCATTATTTTTCCCGTAAATCGACTTAAAATTGAAGTTACGTAAACATAAAAATGACATATTTCTGAAAAAAACTTGTACATTGTGGTCAATCTTATATTACGGAAATGTCATATCTCCTTTAAATTCTAGTGGAGAAACGGGTTCAGTTTTATCAATGATCTTATTCGTGAAACACATTCAATACTTCACTTTGTAGGAAAGGGCCAATACGGTAATTGGATTTTAAATGTATTAACAATTTACGGGATGATTTTAATATGAAATGTGTTTTGTGGGTTTGTTTGATTAATTTTTAACGAAATAACGTTGAAAATTCATCTTGCGCTTGAGTGCATTTTTGAATTTACAGCGAAACTGCCATTGGCCGCCCATTAAAATTACGATGGGCCAATCACGGCTCGATCTAATAAAAAAAAAAACAAGCAGGGCATCTCATTTTCTAGTCATGCCGTTGTTTGCGCATCGATTTACTGCGATGGCACGCGCGGAGAGGCGTTATCCCGGTAATTAAGGGATAAACTTGACAGGGGTGGGGGGATCGATGCGCTTCACCTTTCCTTTGACTCCCGCTTTTAAAAGTTCCCACTAAAAAACGTACCACCAATTTGGTCTCAGGGCGATGTACGTCTTTCACAGCTCCCGCCTTCTAGTGTCCCCGCACCCAATTTCATACCCATCCGAACCCGCCACCCCCCAATGTTCAGCCGCCCATTTATTGTCACTCATTATTTTATCTTGGCGCGCGCGCGCGTACCGGCGTTCTCTCTTCGTGCTTCGATGGGTTCGTACCCTTTTCCATCATTATTGTGTTCCGAAGCTGATGGCGTCGCGCTAACCCGTTAGGCGCCCCCGACACGAGCCCGTGTGTCGAGCGCCTGTCCTCGTAGGAACCAGCGGGCCGTGAGGTGATGGGGGCTGCTGCCGCGTTGTATACTCGTGTATAAGGCAGGAGGGGGGACGCGCACGGCCTGGTGTTAAATCTAATTCTTTTTCACGCGCGCGTGGCGGATGTCGCGTCCGCCAATGACGAGCAGCGCGTCAATTCGATGAATATGCTAGGAAGATGGTCTATTGGCGCCTCAGATTATCACTAGATGTCGCCGTTATTGACTGATTACAGTGAGCCGAAATATGGTGGGACGACTATTTTTGAACATTTGGTGAGTATGCTTACACTTATTGCCACTTACTGCCAGAATTTGGCTTACAACAACCTCTGAATTCTGGCACTGGGTTTTAATTTTACTATTTTTTTTCAATTGTTGAAGCTTTTGACCTCTATTGTTTAAAAGTTGGTCAAGTGCTAGAGCAACTTGATAAATTGGTCTAGCATAAACATTGTCACAGGTTGGAGTCTCTAACATGAAATTGTCTCACAGCTTTAATCCCATTCATAAGGAAGGCATGGTTAGGAATTCCTCTCGCTCGAATAATTCCTGGGGTCTCGTTCGGGAATTGAACCCGCGATCACAGGGATTTTTTTTTTTTTTTTAATTTGCCCGTGACCATATACTACTTGTTGCAAACGTCGTTTTAATTTTTGGTGAAATGTCATGCCATTGATTTCGTCTTATTGCGAGCATTGGTAGCTACGATTCATATATATGAATAATCCAGATCATCGCTCATCGCTAGGTTTCTGGTCATACATAATGAGCCCAAATGGTTTCCCAGGCGGCGTTTAATGCGAACAG
>JAUJYS010006628.1:0-10175 GCA_033995665.1 Melogona broelemanni | reverse complement strand
TGCCCCTCACATATCTCCACAGAGACACGAGGGTGCAGTAATCCTGTAGTGCACTAGGCGCTACGGTGATTTATATATAAAAAAAAGCCTGCGCCGGGACCACCCACTCAATGTCACCACGTTTGAGACAATGAGACGTCACCAAATGGGCAGTGTGGATTCGTTCCCTTTGAAAAGGAACTGCTTCCAGTTCCTGTTACATTTCCTACAGAAATTAAAAGGAACCTGGGCTTCCCTAGTTCCTTTTCAAAGGGAACCTGGAACTTTTCCGTTCCTTCGATTAAAAATAATTGTTTCAATAACGTTTAGTATTTCTCGGCATACGGGGACCACATGGACATTTGCTAGATCTAAAGACCATATATCGATTGGCGGACATAGTCTGTTTCACTGTCGACATACTTTAATAAAAAAATTGTACTCTTAGAAAATTGAAGGTTATGTAAAAAAAAAACCTTTACACAGAAAAGGAAACCCCGTTCCAGGTCCTCAAAAAATAAAAGGAACCTGGGTGTTCCTGAGTTTCACAAAAATTAAAAGGAACCAGTTCATAGAAACTGAACTTTTCCGTTCCGTTCCTACCCAACACTGTCAAATACGTAATTAGCGTTCCATTGGTTAAACACTTTTTCCAGTACAAAAACAATTTTTTGGAATTTTCCAAGTTCTTCGAATGGCTAGATACGAAGTGATAAACAGCAGAAAGGAACTTCGATATTGTTAATGAAAACGAGGCCGCGCGTTTACTTTTCTTGCATGGAAACGCCCTATCTTGGCGCGCGCTGTAAACTTGGTCAACCGCACCTAAAAAAAATAACTTCCGGATACAGCATCTTCGAAAGAACACCCTTTACGTAGAGCTAGCTGCAAACCGCGCTATTTATATATACACAAAATTGAAGAAAATAAACATACCAGCTGGCTTCGGAAAGTATTTCTTAAAGCGAAAATGTCGAGCGGAACTAGATGGTGATGGTCCGATTGTCAAGTATCGTCATCAGATGTGCCAGCTACGAAAATGGCCTTGTCAAATTTGGCGAGATTTTGCGGCGGGTCAGAAAACAATATCGTCATCCACTTCATTTAGACACAAATAAAAGTGGGCGCTGATGATGCGCGATACTCTTGGAATGTTTGATAGTATCGAAATGAACGACTACGAACTATCGATTATTACTTTGGGTGCCTGGTATAGTTTTATGACTAACGTGATTGACAAAAAAATTGTTTTGCACTTTTTTAAGCGATCATATATTTTATATTCCATTTGAATGGCGTTAAAAAATTGTAGCAAAATATATTTTTGTTACAATTTCAAATTGCAAAAGTGAGATTTTATTTCTGCAGTGTGTACAACTCCTTCAGAAGTTTAAAGTAACTGTAACACATTTTGTTCGAAAAAGCGCAATATAAATTTTTTCATTTAGTTAGCAATTTTACTATTTTCTTCAGAAAAAACAATGACCACGAAGTTTTTATATATTTAAATTTTGTTTTAATTGATCTGCTTATGATATGGGAAGTACGGTTTAATAAATGCTTATGTACAGTTTAATAAAATAAAATAAAACTATTAAATGGATAAAATAATTTTAATCTGTCAGTTATGGAGGAATCAGATAACTGAATAATCTGTTTCATAGGACAGCTGTATCTGACAGATTAAAAGTGTCTTTTTAAAACTTTATTTTCCAGAGTTCATTTATTAATTAAAATTAATAATTAATGTCCATCCGATCTAACCGAGAGGTAATGTGCTCGCTCACCAACCAGCGGATCTGGGTTCGATTCCCAGCGCAGCCGATCGTTGGATTTGTTCGTAGTACTGCGCGGAGGAAAGCAATGGCAAACCACCTGTGTATTTCTGCCAAGAAAACTCAGGGGGCTCCGGTGACGGGGTATCGAGGGTCGGGGTCCAGAGACGACACGAAGGACACAACAACAATTAATAATTTTAGTCAGTTTTTATTTTATTTCTTGGTTTTGCGACCAAATGTACTGTATTTATTTTATTCTTTTAATCAGTTTTTATTTTAATTTTTGGTTTTGTGACCAACTGTACTCTTAAAATATCGACTGCCTCGCGCACAATCGATATCGCGAACCGTTTAAGTATCGCTCGTCGATTACTAGCACTTCCTACGCACCACTTTCAACGAGGCTCAACTCAAAGCGCAACTTCTCCAGGGTTGCGTCATTTATGGTCATACGCCAAAAGAAACCGGTATCTAGTTTCGCACTCTCCCAGTCTGTACCAACCACCAGTGGAGGTCTTCCAGTCTATTTAATACGCCAACGTTCAGAATGTAACTGCTTGTGTTAAACGGTCGAAGTATAAATTCCGGTGATTATTTCTTGTTTGTTAGTCAGAGTCGCCTGACCTATTTATCAAACACAATTTCTCCTGTCTGTCCGTCACATGACTTTCGCTTGCGCTCTGTCAAGTGGAAAAATTCGGTAACGAACGTTTTATTCTGGACTTGCCTTTCGAAAGACAACATTTGTTTTACAAGCTTCATTTATTCAAAATTATTTGTTCGATTCATGCCTGCGTGTCCGCCAGAGTCAATTTTAAGTTTTCGAAAATTATTTTGAAAAGCGATTTGACACACGCCACAGACTTGTGCCACGGTTATAATATAGGAACAAGGGATGAGCAGAAAATAAGTTTCGACACGAATTAAAAATGTGTTTACAAAATATTTTCATGATGAAGAAGGTATGAACATCAAACGACTTAACTAAATGATATTCGTAATTCTTGAAGAACGTTTTATAATAGAGCGAAATCAGACTTTATAACCTTAATCGTAAAAAAGTTGCCGCCTGTGATTTGGGTATGCCACTGCGCGTATCTTGATTGCGAAAATCGGTAGAAATCGGTCCAGATCCAATGAGTGGCTCACTTTCGCATTCAAGAAACGAACTGGTATACGCAGAAGTACATTTGTGCAATGAAGGTCACACAAAACCTGATGCCGCGTCATGAAAAGTGATTCAGTAATGTACCCAACAAAGCAGTTGAAGGTATTTGCATCGATAAACAAAATATGCATGCTTTTTTTTAAAAAAGCGTATCGAAACTTACTTTATGGGGACGCGACATAATTATTTATGTATTGGCTCGTATAATAAATTACCAGACGTCTATAAATACACGTCTAACTGCCAGCTATCTAAATACAATAATAAATAGATATATGCAGTAAGGTACAGCAAAGGTACGGTGCAGTCCATTATACTATAGTTCACCCGCGCTCAAGATTCAAGACGCCTATCCTCCTGACGTCACACTTCCTTTTGAGGGAATCTGTCCCGGCCTTAGTTAGTAATCGGCTTTGGACCGCCTTCTGGATCCATTTTGGGCATCTCGCAAAAGGCTGTATCATTAATAAGTTTCTTTGTTGAATCAGTCCAATCAGTAGCGGAATTCCGCACAATTTGCCAGGCAGGCGAGGTTAAAAATCATTTTGATGAGGTCACACGACAGCATACGGTATTTCGACATTGTAGTCTCTCCTCGCGCATTTCCTCTTCTCTGTGTTGGATGACACGACCCACCCAAGGATAATAAGAAATAGTCGCAATTACTAATTGCTTGCCCTCTCTAAATCATTCCGTTCTGCCGGGTTCCATATTATGTTAGTCTCTGAGCATCCAACTTGGCTTGAGACAAAATTTGATATGCATATGGGATACGCAAATTGTACTTTGAATGTTAGCAAGATATATTTTTACAATCATGATTTTTTTCATTCGCTACTTACCTGTATTGACGGGAAAATGATCATTGCTTTTGCATAAATCGCCGTGCAAAATATCTTCGGACTCAATTTAAAGGGCAGCCGTCTAGTCCAGTCGGTAATGCTTCCGACTGCGGTGCGGACGTTCCCGGGTTCGATTCCCGGTAGAGGCTCACGTTTATTCGACGAGCCGCGGTACTGGTGTCACCCCTGAGCTTCCATTAGTGAGTCCAGAGCTTAGGGATGGATCCTGCAGCCTGGCTGTACCAGCTGCCATTCCCTTTCCCGCCACTCACATATCTCCATAGAGACACGAGGGTGCAGTAATCGTGTAGTGATTAGCACTACGGTATTTAAAAAAAGTATTCATGATCACTCCATTAGCGATTAACCAAAGGCGATCAAAGGCGATTAAGCTTTTAAATGAAAGAGTAAAGTTGCGCCGCCTGTTTATCGATAGTCGAATTTTAATGGTTGATTAGTAATTCATAGAACAATGGCGATAATATATGTGCATTAAAATAGCCCCATGAGTTATTTTTGAAAATCCTCCGATCAAAAAGAAACCAGTTCCCGTTTCTACAGAAATTAAAGAAAACTAGGCGAATGCCTAAGTTCCTCAAACTTTTTCCGATCTATTCCTACCCAATTCTGCCCAGGAGGATCATGAAATCCTATGGATAGCCAAATTTCTAATACGTATACAGCCAACCCCTAGCCTAATATATCCTAGCGAAAGCAAAGAGATTTTCAAGTGGAAAAATTACATTTATAAAAAGTTCATTTGAAAACGCCAAATACAAACACGCGCAAATTCCCGCGATCACGAGCGCTGAATAGCGATAGTTATACTTGTACAACGATAGTATCGATGCTAAAGGCACTTCTTGATATCGATAATCGATTTCGTAATTCTGCGCTCCGGAACTTCGAATTTTGTTTCAATTTTCGAGGCTAGAGTTTTGCTGTTTTCAAACGGTAATATATTCAATTTTGTTTTATTTGATATAGTTGCGCACTTGGTACGCGATGCCGGTGGTTATCTTCTATGTGTTACGTTTCTGGAATTGCAGGCCGGTCGGTTATTTTTGATGAATGCCAATGTCCAAAGAACCGTTAGGCCTATGAGCAGTTGCATAGAAGTTAGGCTTAGGCGTTTGCAAAAGTTTGCCGATTTGGCCTAGTCATAGTATGTACAAGTTTGTCGAATAGGACTACGTTGCCTTTTTAGTAGGGCAGTTAGATTTTTTGTTTCAAGGGAGGACCAAAAACTGTCAACAAATTTGTCAATAATATCGGGCATCGATAACTTTGCCATCCTCTGTAACTATTGTTGAGGGGAAAGGGGGGGAGCTGAAAGTCATCCATGGTGCGATCTGGGAACGTTACCTAACCTGGGTTTCATACCTTTTTTAACGTGTACCTGACAACACACAGGCACTGATCTCATGAGATTACTTCCACTACGTACGTACGTGAAAACTTTCTCTCGCTCGAAAAATTCCGAAGGTCTCAGTTGGGAATTGAACCCGCGATTACGGGATCCAAAGCGCCAACCACGCCACGTAATAAGGGCATATTTTAACTTTGTACAATCGGTTGGAATAGCATATTTGTATGAGGTAATGGAACGGCTGATGTTGAAATTCACACTATATTGAGATGACTGTATTGCCCTATCGCGTTGTCGAACGAAACTATTACATTGATCTTATTAATTGACCTTAGCTGATCACCCAGTAATGTCGACTGCATTGGTTTTGTCCGATATTGCAATTAATAAATTAATAATTGTTTTTAACTGAGTTGATAAGTTATCAATCAAATTTTACAATTTACAATTTTAACCCGCAAGCAGCCCCTTAAGATAGACCTATGGCCCGTCGTAGTAACTTTTAATTTTTGTTTTTAGATACATTGAAGTTGGCTGGATAGAAGCTTGATATCCCTTGTAGAAGCTAAATTGTTGAGCAGCTTGGAATTTAAAAGGTAATATGTCCTATTTCGTCTATCTGTGTTCTAGTTGTGTACACGACTAACTATACCTTTTTTCATGGTTTGATATAATTCCTGATTTGATAAACTAGTGATTAATCTACCTAAAATGTCATGCGAATGAAGAAATAAACGAAAATAGTTTTCCCAGTTATCAAACCTTAGCTATAAAATGAGTAAAGTTCGGTTTATTACTGTTGTTTGGTTTGCTGCCCCTCATTGCATGGCAATCACTGCGCGCAGCTGTGCTAAGCGGCAAAGTTAGCTTATCTAATCTGTCTTACTTCATCGCAAGTCCTAAAAAAATGAAAGCAATTTGTAGTTTAATTAATCTATCGATCCTTTCCTAAAATCTAGCTATTGGAAAAATGAAAAAAATGTACTTAATAGATTAAATAATTCTAAAATTAATAAAATTACACAAATAAAGTGCTAAAAATTTTGAAGTGAAATTCTTCTCACCTGCGGCAATTATGTCTTTAAACAATGTTATCTGATGCTCCATTTATTTGAATGGAAACGATTCTTTTGCCCAATTATTTCTCGATTCTTTCGATTTGTTATTTTTGGTCTACATGAAAATTGGTCTCAAACGAAAGAATTTTCATTTGACCCTATGATCGCTTCTACTGAATTATTTTAATTTAACGTTTTACAAGTATTCCATCAAATGCAGTACAAAGTCACCCGAATTCCAAAATATAATAATAATTTTTAATAATAATTGTAAAATATGATAAATATATCTGATCATTTTACATAGCTTTTTTTGTCAAACTACATAATTTGTTAACCCCTTTTTTCGATAGTTGGAGGAATTGATTAAAATGATCGGTATCGATAGATTAATAATATCGATCTCTGATTCCGTCCTCGCGTGTCAAATTTGTAGCTCTCCCCCGCAGCAAGCAACCGTCGTTCCAAAAGTTTGAAAGGAGTTTGAAACGCCGCGCAGTCATGGCTTCAGGATCGGGTAGCGGTGGCAGCAAGCCGGTGTACGCTCTCCTCTGGCTCTTGGTTCTGCTGGTGGGGGGCTTGTGGATCGCCTTCTTCTGCGCCTTCTGGTACGTCATCTTCAGCTGCTTCACGCCGTGCATTCCTCCCATGAAGCCGGTGACCGACCTGCTGCTGAAGGGAGCCAATCTGGCCAATCTATGCGCTACCAACATGGTTGAAGGCAAATCATTCTGACGCACTAGGAGAGGAGGTACGTTCTATCGCTCAGCTTTATATCCAGGGTTTATTTATATCCATATGGTAAGGTCATGGAAAATAAGGGTAATGGATTTTGGACAGGTGAAATTAGGGAAATTGATTTTGGGTCAGGGAAAGGCAGGTAAAATGGTCCAAAAGTTTGGAAAAGTCATGAAAAAATATTGAACATGATTGAAATATATTTTTATATGATTTTTTTTATATGCTTAATTTACTTTAAACGACCTCTTTACTTCAATCTGTGTTTACAGCTTTGAAGAAGAAAAAAAAAATCGTGCCGCGCGCGCTCTTTCCTTTTTCTATTGCAGCTTTTTTTATTCCTTCCATTTTCTATGTGTTCTTTGCATTTTTTTTTAATTATGCGCCGTGCGCGCTATTTTAAATTTACTTTGCCCAATTTTTAATTTAATAATCAATTATTACATCATCCGATCGTTTTTTATTATTTTTCTGGTCGATTTTCCATTGTCTTGTTAAGTTTTCTTTATCTGATGAATTCTTCACTTTTGTTTATCTGATCAATTCTTCCACTTTTATATATCTGATCAATTCTTCCACTTTTATATATCTGATCAATTCTTCCACTTTTATATATCTGATCAATTGATCAATTCTTCATTTGTTTCAATCAATTTTTTATGTGTGCAGTCTGCAGAGGAAAGTATTTGAACAAAATCGTGGGCTATTTTTGTTCAATATTTTCAGATTGTTCAACCGGCTTTCAGCTGGTTCTTTGTTGGCCGAGTGACCACAAACATGAGTCACCGACTCAATCCTCATCGATCGTAGTAGTCACCGGTCGTCGACTGGAGCTTCAAAATTATGCAGGACTCGCCCACACGATCAAGTCCGCCGTTTCTCTAAATGGACTATGGAGTGACCAGAGGGTTGCGTGATATTTGTATCGATGGAGAGCCATATTTTAGTTTGATTAACCTGGTGATATGGGAAAAATATGGGTTTTTCCCCAACATATTTTTTTGAAGAGCAGAGTACATTCTTTGTATTTGGATTGCGAATAGGTCAAGAGAACATTAGGAATATTTATTTTTCATTGAACTAGGAATGGAAACCAATCAATTAAAATTGAAATGTACAGTTAACCCGGCATAAATGACTTGGTAAATTACTTGGAAAAAATCATTATCTCTGGGATACTCTTTGTCTATTTCGTGTCAATAGAAGTCTATCGGTTTTTCATTCAAAAATTCAACGTACATTTTCCTATCGACAATTCTTTTTTCCTTGCGTGAACATGAACAAAATTTTATCTTTGTGGTTAATTTAATAAGTTTAATCTATTAATTTTAGTACTTGATGTTATTTAATTATGTGCAGTCTAGTTCCAACGTCACAGTAGCTAGAATGGCGAAGCACTTGAAAAATTAGTTCTTCTGTCGTGTGACTCAGTATTAGCTCTTTTGCCGTTTGGCTCCAGTGACGCTTAGTTGCGCCAGCGTCATATTGTTCAAATTGTAACGGATTGTTGTTGGCGGCAATGTTGGTAAAGTCAATGTGGTTATGGGGAAATTGTTTCACGAGATTTTGCCAAATTTCGTAACCGTCATGTTGTGCCAATTGAATAAAAAGGGGTTTGCTACTGTTACCACGATACTTTTTCCTCGTTCTTTCTCAACGATAGCCAGTCATTAATCTTTTTTAAATTGCTAACTTGTTGAGTTGTTAGCCTTTCACAAATAAAAAAAAACTCTTCCTACAAGTAAAATATTTTCGTTTTCCTAAATGATTTCCCAAAAAATCTCCCTGAAAGATTTCCCTAAAAATCTACCTCGTCGTAGTCCAGGAGGAAGAGCCTGTCGTGCGGAGATCCCGAGTTCGATTCCCGGCATGGGCTTTCGTTTATTCGATCCAGAGGGACTGGTGAAAATGTGCCCATCCAAATTGCTCAAGCTGTTAGATGGGTACAGACAACGTTATTTCCTGTTGTTATATTCACTTCAGAGATGACAATCATTGATTGTCTAAATAAAAAAAAACGTCTTTTAATGACCTTTAATGACTTTTAATGACTTTTATGAAAAAAATGTAAATTGTTCGTTCCGAAAAGGAACGAAAAAGTTCCATTTTTTTCAAAATCTTAAAGACGTTTTAAAAGATTTTTCTTCGATTAAAAAATATTTAAAAAACGATAACCTCTTTCTGCACAGATGAACATATCTTAAATTCCATTTAACCAAACAATTCATTAGTGAATAGGATTTTTATATTAAATTTAAAAAAAAGTAACTTATGAAAAAAGGTAAAAGGAGCTAGTTAGAGGAACTGCAAGAAAGAGTTACTCCTCAAAAGGAACTTTGAAAAGGTCCGTAGATCTAGGGGTCGTTGGCACAGATAATATTTTTTCCCCCGGTTAATTGCGTTTACCCCAACCTTATCATCTCAAGTGCATGGCTTGAACGTGATGGTTATTTGTTTGAACAATCGGAGAATTAAGCAAAATGCGACGAAAATTGAATCCTTAAAGTCAATATAATCATCAACCTATTTCCTTCGTAGAAACAAATACCGCGCACCGGCAAAGAATGCGTCCGCCATTTCGTAACGCATTTCGCGGTTAAGAAAGGCGTAGACGACCAAAACGCGTCGCTCGAACGCTTTGCTAAGATTCCATCAAAGTAAGCTCATTTAAATGTAAATTGGTTAAAAATAAATCGTAAATAAAATATGTTTCTTCAAACTCAAATTGTTGGTAATATAGATTTAAAAGAAATAAACTGATTGTAATTTTTCTTAAAAAAAATTAGCAAAAAAAAATGTATTTCAATTTTTAAAATCAAAAGGATCTCTGGAAGTTAGTTTAAATAACCACTATGCCACTATGCATTTAGTCACTTCACCTACAAGTGCAATTACAATAAATAACAAAAAAACTTTCATTTATTCGACATTCATCTCGGCGTGCTTCCGCACATTAGTTTCACAATTACAATAATTTCAATTACAAATATTCAACGCAATTTTAGATGGGTCAAATGACCAAATTCTTTTACTAAAATAGTTACTGCTACTTTGCAACTAAATTTACTGTACACCCACCCGAGGAGCAACCTGATAATTTGGCCAAGGTCAGAATCTTTATTAATGTGTATATGACAACGTACAGGCACTGGTCATAGGGCATTACTTTTTTTTTTTAATTCACCGTAGCGCCTAGTGCACTACAGGAATACTGCACCCTCGTGTCTCTGTGGAGATATGTGA
>JAUJYS010006627.1:0-10175 GCA_033995665.1 Melogona broelemanni | reverse complement strand
CGTCGTGAAACAGCTAATACAATTTTCACTGTAGCGCCTAGTTCACTACAGGATTACTGCACCCTTGTGTCTCTGTGAATATATGTGAGGGGCAGGGAAGGGATGGGGAATGTCAGCTGGAATAGCCAGACTGCAGGATCCACCCCTAAGCTCTGGATTCCCTAATGAAAGCTCATGGGTGACGCCAGTACCCCAGGCTAACGAATAAACGAAATCCTGCGCCGGGAATCGAACCTGGGACCGTCGGCTTCGTAGGATGTCTCCATACCCACTAAGCCATCGGTACGTACGTTATTGGTGGAATCTATAACTGAAGTATAATTGGAGCTTTGAGTCTCTGAAACAGTCCATCCGGTTATACGGAAAGTTGGACATTTCAGCATTAACCCGGGATTTCCTTTGTCTTCCTCCCTGAGTAACATCCATATCAACAGTTTTCCCATGCTTCTATCCCAATATTTTGAGCATCAATTCTACTTCAGCTCGACTCTATATTCTGAAATGCATTGGCATTTAAATACAAGACAAATTAATCTAATTACATGTAATCCTTAATTTTTCATTTCATTTAATCTTAGAAACGAGTAATCTTAGATCATGTAATAAATAACATATTTTAGCACGTTGATTTTCAGAATGAATTTAAAAAAATTGCAAGATGTTTATATATGGCAGAATAATACTAACAATGTCACCGAATTTCAGCAAAATCCATCAAGAGGTGCTTAAAATAAATCAGTTGTGAAACTTATAGGATATCAATATTAGTTTATTATGTAAAACTACTATATACGTCTGTAACGGATCCCTTATTCGCAAATATTGTTCTCCACTCAGTACGGACTTGTTCGTACTTTAATTCGGTGTGACCTTAATAAGGCTTTCCTGACAGAGGTACCGTGTGGTCTAGTGGTTAGCGCAACGAATTACTGTAAGCAACCGATTAAGAAACCTCCAATGCAATATATTGTTATCAAACAGAAGGAAATACATAAAAATACAAACGACTGCAGGCAGTCGTCTGTGCTTCGCTTCTGTGCTGTCGTCTTCGCTTTAATATATTGTTAATTTCGATTTTTTTATTTTTTATTCCGGATCACTAGTAGTGAATAGCACTACAGGAGGTTATTGTACCCCTCGTGTCGCTATGGCGACACTTTCTTCGCTTTAATATATTGTTAATTTCGATATTTTTTGTTATTCCGGATCACTGTAGTGAATAGCACTACAGGAGGTTACTGTACCCCTCTTGTCGCTATGGCAATGTGTGAGGGGCACATTCCAGTACCACAGGATCGAATAAACGAGAGCCTGCGCCGGGAATCGAACCCGGGACCACCCGCTTAGTAGACTGTGACCATATCCACTAAGCCACTGGGGCCGCACATTGTTATAGTTGGGGCTGCACGATTGTTAAGGGACATGCCTGCAATCGTCTGTATTTTTATGTATTCATTTCTGTTTTTATTCCTTGTAAAATTTAATCAGATTGCCAAAAAACTAATAACACGCTTGAGCATCTTCAGAACCACTGACTTTGGAAGACTACCTTCAGAATAACATTTTCTGGAAAATGGAGCACATGCTTCATAATAAACCTTTCCTAGAAACCTTTTTTAAATTCATGAAATTTTCGGAAATTTTGTATGTATGTGCATACTAACGTGAAATCTCGACTAGAAAAGGTACCTAGATACACACATATGTTCGGATAGTCCCAAGATATGTGTTTGTTTATTTATTTTTTGCTACTAAAATTGGATAACCAAGCATCCTATTCAAAGATAGCCTTGGTTAGGTCGTTAAATCCTATAGAGGCCTTTCATTGTGCTAATAGTCAATTCGTATCTCCCTAATCAAGCGTGAACCTGCATTATCTAGATGCCAGCAGGCAGAAGAACGCGTCACCGTGGGCACAGATGAAAAGTGAGATGCCGAGAGTTGGGTGGCGATGACGTCATCCCTGCAGATAGACTGGCATCTCGCTCATGGCCGAACATAGCTTGTTATGTCATTGCCGTTCGTTCGACTGGTGGGTTCGAATAGTTAGTTCTCGGTGGCATCAGTCAGCTGAACACGCAGTGTGACCCCCTGCACCAGTTCCAAAAATCCCTTTGCCAGAAAAATAGACTAGATAAAAAAGTTTTAAATGTCGTCATCCAATTTTTGAAAAACGACAATAATATTGTCTTATCTTTCGCCAGACAAACCGACAATTTAAAGTACCTTTCAGGGTATTAAAAAAAAATACAGCATTGAAATACTCTTACTGGAATCAACAAATCTGTTGATTCCAGTAAGAGTATTTCAATGCTGTATTTTTCTGAGGAAGTGGAACTAATACATTTTATATGATGTTTTCAATGACATCCTACTAAATAATAGTATATTTTAATCATCCTCAAATTCTAGAAAAAATATTAACGGTACACTGTTTTAGGTGTATTCTTGTGTAAAAAGATATCCAAAACTTTTTTTTGCATATCTACAGGGTACAAGAATGCAAAATATCTACAAATATTTGCCTTTTATTATTGTCTAATAGTAGCCACATCGTTTCAAATAACAATGAAAAATAAATTATTTTCGGAGGCAAAATCCTTAAATTTACAAAACCCTTAAATTTACAAAACCCGATGGAAATTAAAAAACACAAATTATCTGACATGGGACTATACAACGTATTAGAAAATCAACAAGACATTTTAGCTCCAACGTATTCATGTGACACCCCAGAGAATCTTTCCAAGAATTTTTCAATCCCATCAACCACCAATCATACACAACCTCACACGTACGTGTATTTCGAACCAGTTACTGCACAGGGGAAAAGTAAACAGAGTGGAAAAGCAGAGAACTAGTACTAGTGCACCGTGTCACCTGGGCTACGCAGCCCGTGCGCATGCGTAGTACCGCTTTTAACAAGCCTGGCTTCGGCGAAGGTGGGGTTAAAACGAACTGAGCCCGCATATGTGTATATAAATATATCCCGGGTTGTGTAATTGCGTAAGAAAAAAAAAGTTTTAAAAAGTTTTTTTCTCTGGCAGTTGTCGAGAGAGGTCTGCGTGGCACTGACTTTTTTTTACGGTGATTCGGCGAAGTCGAGTCAAATATGCCAGGCTATTCATTCGACCAGGCGTTCCAACCTAACAGGCAGCGAAAATTTCCCAGGACAACCGTACAAAAATCCTCACCGAGTCACACACACGTATAGTCAACCATATCAACCCTCTTTCTGAATAGGAAAGAAACACCAGTAGGAAGAACAGCAAAAAAGTGACTTGACAGATCCAACACCTGTTCCAGTAAGATTCAGCGATCTCTGCTGTTGTGTTTGGAAACACTTTGCCGGTATACCTAGTGATTTTTTTATCCTCTTTCTCTTTCTCGAAAAGCTTTCAGCTTTTCGAGAATGTAGTGAACTCTCCGATCCAGTTCCTAATCGCCGTCACAATACGAATAACTTTTTTTTTTTAAGTACGATCGACTGTTACGCTATCCAATTTATCTCGCGCTCATAAAATCGGTGATCATCAGACTGGGAAGTTAGTATACCGCGGCGGGCCGCAGACAGTGTGGAACGGGCCGCAGATACTGAGGAAACGGGACGCAGCGGAAGTGGTTACGTGATACGCGATCGGTATTGGACATGATATGAGGATCATAAAAAGTGTGGTGTTCGTTAGCAAATTATAACCGTGGCACGGACTTACTCAAAACAATACAACAGGCAAACTGAACAGGTGAGTTCTAAAAAAATAAACCACCGTCTTACAATGTCTTTTACTAACAATTCTTATTCATTAAAGCTGAATCAATTCTTGTGATGCCACTAAATGGAAGTGTTCGAATTATCAGTACTCATACCGTAATAACTTTTCAATTCGAAAATACACACACTTTGACACCGACACTTTTAAAGCTTAAGAGGAAATTTTCTGTACAATCACGCACAGTCACGATGAGTTTAAAGGTCAACTGTACCTTCATTCAAGTTCAAGCATACAATCTTCACTGTACGCGTATGAAATTACTAAAATAAAATTGGAGGAGGTCAAAACATGTTTATACAGACAACGGAAGGCAGTACAAAAAGTTTCCAATACATTCAATTCCATATATAAAAAAATGAGCATATGGAAAAAAAAATTTAAGTTTCTCACAGAAGAAAAATAAACCAGTAGCTACGATTCCCCCCCCCTCTTATGTATTAAATAGAGTAAACGTTGAATGAACGGTCCATAATAGAACAGAAATAAAAGATTCAAATGATGTACAATGGATAACATTGACCACAGCACAAAGAAATATTCCGAATTTAAAGCGAAGTTCGCAGTAATTCTCAGGAAGTTACTTACGAAATATGAAGTTGACCTTTGAGATGAATTATATTACTCATATTACATTAATATTGTTTATCTTTTTATTGAGTAAACTCATAATTTTGAACAGAAATAAACCTATGCTTTAAGCCAGACAAAGACAGCGCTGAAAAGTTGTTTATCAGAAGTTCGAAATATTCGGTACTGAAAATGACGTCAGAGCAACCAGAGTTTCTTTAGGGCTAGGGTGTCGCCAAGTATGGCATTGCCAAAAATTGGCGTATTTTTGGCTCTAAGAAAACTCTGGCGAAATGTAGTTGCGAAATGTTGTTACTGGATGGCGTTGCCGACTCAGAAACTGGTTAACAAACTTGTAAAAAATAATTGGTGTCCAAATGACGAAACAATTGTGTCCAAACTAACGTGAAAGAAATAGATTTCGTTGTTTGGAATTGGAAATTTAAGTAAATCTTACTTTTCGTTTAAAAAGAACATTGCACTTAACAATACAAAAACCTTATCAGATCTCTTTTGAAAGCTCCCCCTTATAAGCTAGCAATTACGGAAAGCTGGCCGACCAGTCAATAATGTGACCGTGTATGCACTGATTGCCAACTTGTTTCTTAAACAACATTGGCAGCATTTCTTAGCATTTCTTAACGCATAAGAAAATCGCGGCTCCAAGACTACGGACTAAAATCGTGAAATTATAAAACAACATTTCATTATAATAATAATAAGCATATGAAAATTCCCTTCCTTGTCCCCTCACATATTGCCATAATGACACGTGGGGTATAAATCCTGTAATAATTAGTACTAGGGATTTTAAAACAAAGTTAAAATACAATCTGCGTGTGTTTTTAGGAAAGTGTCTGTATCTGTATGTTTCTATTAAATCTTTGGGCATATTTAATTTGATTTTTTGTGGGAAAATTCCTCTCACTGAGTGAATATCACTGCTGGAGATTTTGTACCCTTTCTGTTGCTGTGGTTAATTTTCTTACAAGCTTATCCCATGAATCTCGTAGTTGAAATATAAATGACCTACCAAATAATAAACAAATTATTTTCAAAAGAAACCATCCGTATCTAAACGATTTCGGATTCACCATTGAAAGCAGTTTGCAATGATGGGCGTCGGTAAAGACGTTAAGATGGATTTGCACTAAGAAACTGTCAGTCGCAGAACAGAAATAGATCTCCAGGAATAAAATAAGAAGGCATTCTATTTTGTAATTTTCGAAAGAAGAACTTGCGACACAATCAACTTCTGCCACCTGGTGGACAAACGCCAAACTAATCGGTTTCAATTCTGGCTACAGAGTGGTGACAACCACTTGGGTGGGAGCCAGCCAAGCGGTTAAATGTCAAATACCACGGCAACTACACTTCAGTTAAGCAAGCACCAACTGTTTTACTTTTGTAATCACGTGATTTGGAAGAAGTAGGGTTCTTAGGAAAACTGCATAGAGTGGAAAATTTCCTTATCAAAACCTAAGACTAAACGACTAACATTGTCAGCTGTTTGTTTCGAGCTTAATGTCACGTGAGTGAACATAACTAACAACAAGCATGGGCCTTAACGTAGATACTGCTTGCTCGTTGCGCACCGAGAATAAACGACGATGGGATATCCTCGGTGCGCCTCAAGCAGGCGTAATCGATGTGAATGCCCATGCTTGCGGTCAGGTAGGCGATTAAATTGTCTATGTGACGCCTAACGTCGATTTAGCTATGATATTTTGGCACAATCGATGTTATGGCACATGCTTGTTGTCGGTTGTGACTAATTGGACTAATGTGTTGATATATCTCGATTGTTGGTTGAAACGTTATATTTAATATTTGTGCATGTGAGAAATTCTATACTGCTCAATGGAATCATTTTATACCTCCTGTAGTGCTATTCACTAGTGATCCGGAATAAATAAATAAAAAATATGGGGGATGGTGGAAATGCCTCGATTCGCGAGTAATAAATAATAATTTCGGTTCAAAATTCTATCCGAATAGCTAATTATAGGTCTGAGCAATAAAATAATTAGGTTAGGGGAATGTGGTCGGCCAAAAACAATTTTCGCATTGCCGACCCCACACGCAGGTGCCACCGACGCTTTTGAATGTACCGTACGTGCTCTAATCCCAACGCAACTAACCCAGTTTTTGAATTTACTGTCGCCACTTTTAGGCTCAGTAGCCCCGCCGAAGGTTACAGACGAGTTTGGTACAATTTTCCCCTGCGATTGGCACGCTTACGCTAACCTACTTTCGGGGAGGGAAGACTCGGTAATCCCAAATTCGAACAGGGGGAAATTGAAGCCCCGAAAGCCCGGTAAAAAAGATAAAGATATGAAAATCGAATACGGTGTTGCATTAAAAAAAAGTTTAAAAAAATGCGGTCTCTTTAGAAGATCGCCGCACAACAGGTGGATGCTCTAACGTTAAAATACAACTAAAAATTATTCTTGGTGGTCAAGTGCCCTAGGTGCGCTAAAGTCCTCGTCGAGCTTCTTAACCTTTGCTTATCGCCACCTATTAGCAGTTCATGATTTGCTCCATAATTACTTTTTTCACTCATGGCGCGCTCGAGTTATTTCAAATCTCAAATAAAAATCCCAGATATTTTCGTCAAAGATGGGAAAATTATACTGTAAAGTAAACCTTATACATCCCGCTAAGTTAACTTTGGATGTCACCTTAAAAAGAAAATAGTCTAAAACGATACTTTCGTTAGTGAGCAAAACCTGTGGCATTTAAATGGCTTTCTGTCGTTTTCTTAGTTTTCTTGTGACGCGATTTCCGGTGAAAGAAAAAAAAGGGTTGCTTTGGCACCGAAACCTATATACAGGTATACTAGTCACAACAACCAAATTAACAGTCCACAGCATCCAGTCCACATAATCCACTCGACTGATTCGCCCATCTGCTAAACAGATTGATGACTGATTCGCCCAACAGGCTGTTTAAAGTCGCATGACTAACGCCTCCAAATATACAAAGAACATAAAGAGAAAATGTAGGCACAGCCCCACTCACTACTTGGCGTGGACTATATTGGAGCCGCGGTCCAATTAGATTTTCTGAGTGATGGCAGCTCCGCCTGACGTCACAACCGTTACGGATATAAATACGCCCTGCGTGTAGCAAAGATCTTGCCAAGAGGTGGGCAGATCACCTGAGACAAATTCGTAAATGTCTTCTCTATTTTGGAGCGCGTGTCGCTGCAACAAATTCAACACTATTTCCTATTAAAAACATCAAAAGCCGTTTCAGACGATCTATTCTACACAAAAAACAACCAAAGCCACCAAATATTACGAGAAAACCGCGAAACGTGTACCTCCCATAAAATCCCATGTTGAGTTTTGACAAATTTCTGTCAATGAATAATAATAATATTTGGTGGCTTTGGCTATTTTTTGTGATCGTCTGAAACGGCTTTTGTCCAGTTTCCAGGAAAGTCAATATATGTTTAGCCAAAAATTGCTCTTCGTTCATTGATCAATGTAAACTATAATCTTTTTTTAATAATAGTAAACAATGATGCTAATTATTAATTGGAAATAGTGGCCAGATCAAAAAACGTTTTAGACAAATGTTGATTATTTTTTGTGCATAATAATAATAACCCGTAGCAAAAGGTAGGGTTGCGCCAGACAAAAATGACGTTTACCTTGATTTGACATTGATATTGATCTCCAAATTCAAAATGAATTATGCCACCCTACTGCCCCCTCTTATGAGCCCAGCATTCATCTAAAATATTTCTCTGTCAAACGTTTTCGTTTTTATGATATTTGCAAATGTCACGATACGCGCCTCACCCTGTATATGAACACAAATATATATATATATATACATATACATATACACGTTATATACAGTATATATACGGTATATTATATTACTATATATACATGGACACCATGTTAGTAATATTTGACAGTTCATATCTGTGAAAATACATCGGTCGTTTGGCAAAAAAAAACACATCATTTAAAACCAGCTTTTAAAAAACAAAGTATGCTTTGCAAATTCGTTAGCCGTTTGAACTCCTAACAAAAAAAACGACAGTCTGCCAAAGTCAGGAAAGCGAATTTAGGGTACCGTAAAAGTGGGACGGCCACACAGATTTATTTTAAAGGTGTGTCAGTTGGACCCTGCATTTATTTGGGTTAAGCGAAAGAAGAAGAACACTGTCTGCTATGTTCAGTTTCAGATCCGAATATGAGAGTGGGTGGGTGGAAGTCTAATAGGAGGTTTTTTCTGTAACACATGTCATCCTTGCCGACGCTGTGTTTTATTCAGTCCACGTACAAGTAACCCACTCTTCATATAATCTCAAAATCGAACGTTTTGTTTTCATGAGATTCGAACTTTTCCTTACATTGCATGACATGCGAAATCAGTCATAAATCTGCAATCAAGCAACAAATATTAGAATCGCTTAATTCAGCTTTTTAATTGTTTATTTGAAAAGGATACACTTATCACCAAGATCTTTAACGCATAAATCAATTTAAATCTAACTTACATGTGAGTAGCTGGAACGAAAGGGTTCCTAAACTGTTCCTACGCAGTGTAATTCATTTAAACTTTAAATTAAACATTTAAAATAAACCTAGCAATGTAACATGACCCAGGAACAGTGGCTATATGTTCCTTTGCCAGTTTCAATTGTAATAAATCCTATCTCAGCGTCCCAGACGTCATATTACTAATTTAAAATACATGTCTAACATGTGCTCGTTCCAAAATTTTAGTGTGCCGACGTAAAATTGGCGCGCGCATTAATTTTTTCGAACCACTGATGTATAACCAAATGGAGCAGCCGCAAACCTCCAACAGTTTACAGCTTTGAGCACGCTTTGTCAACGCAAGAAGATCGGGGAATCGGTCTGGTTTTTAACATGAGCGGCGGCGCTACACAGGCCAATGCAGAAAGATGCTCTGAGAGAAAGAGCAGGCGGCCTAGCTAAATATAGCACACCCGTGATGGATATAGTAGCAGCGCGATTGCCACATGTCATGCCTGTGCCCGAGCGCAGACCGAAGAGAGCCGCTTATTCCACCGAAAAGGTGGATGGCAGTGTTGGGTAGGAACGGAACTGAAAATTTCTGTTCCTAGGAACTGGGTTCCTTTTTAAGGAACTTGGGAACTCTAAGATTCCTTTTCCTAGAAAGATATGTTAGAAATGGTCTAGTTCCTTATTTTTAGGCACTGAGACGAAGGTTTCCTTTTAACCCAACTTTCAATTTTCTAGAAGTATAATTTTCTAGGAGTGCAGTTTTCTAAGAGTACAATTTTCTTCGAGTCCAATTTCCCCATGTGTGCTGACAGCGGAACAATTGATATCATCAACCAGAAATTGCAAAAGATTTTGTTCTGTGTCCGCAAATCGGCATGTATGCTTTAGATCAGTTCCCGCAAATGTCCATTTGGCGCCATGATGATCATATTTTTTGTGAACACTACACAGAACATCACACCATTCATTAAAACAAATATAAAGGATGAAAAAGGATGAAAAAGGAACGGAAAAGTTCCAAAAGTAGTAGAAACGGCCAGGTTTCTTTAATTACTATAGGAACTGGAACGGGAACTGGTTCCTTTTTTCATGGGATGAACGGGAACTGGAACGGGTTCCTTTCGAAAAGAAACGAACCATACACTAGTGGATGGGAAGTTCCAACGGCTCAAATACGAATCGAGGTGCCGCAATTCGAGGCTATTTTTAAGTTTACACCTTTACGACAAATCGTACGGGTACACATTACAATTACAAATTGAACCCGCAAGCAGCCCCTTGGGGGGCCTATGGCGAGGGAAATGTTGTGTTGGTTAGTCCT
>JAUJYS010006626.1:0-10175 GCA_033995665.1 Melogona broelemanni | reverse complement strand
ATCTCCATAGAGACACGAGGGTGCAGTAGTCCTGTGGTGCACTAGGCGCTACGGTGACTTTAAAAAAAAAAAAAAATATCACTACAGGAGATTATGTGCCCCTCGTGTTGTGTTTGAGGGGCGTATTTCACCAGTACGCTGGGATTGAATAAATTAGAATTTATGATAATGATTCAAAGTGAAATAAATACAAAAGTACCGGTACGAGTATTTGATTCGGTCCGATACAAGTTTGCGAACCATCATTGCTAAGATTGCTTACATGTTTTGATGGTTAATACGCAGGGCTTGACACAGTATTTCGTGTCGCAATTTGAGGTGCTTTGCCAAACAAAAAGTTCATTGAGCACGGGAACGTCGGCTAATCAGTTTCGATGCACCTGTTACTTTGCTGGACAATGAAACAGTGAAGTCACCGTTGCAGAACGCGTCCCAATTTCAAAGACCTTTCATATATAATTGTGCCTTCACTCTGTGTGTGTGTGTGGGATGTATAGCATTTAGTATTTTTTTTTTCTCTGCAAGAGTCACCCTTGAAATTTCACCCAATGCTATTTTTAGTGCAATTCAATTAGTTCCCTGCTCATTTTCCCACCAAGTCCACTGCTCAAAATAAATTTGTAATTACTGTTATTGTTCTTCGGGGAGAGAACATCTCTGCAAACATTCGACGTCGCATGCAGTTTATAGCCAAAGGAGGTGTGTCCAAAACCACATTGTGCTATTGTCAGTCTTTTATTTTGTCGATCTACTTCCGTTTCGTTAGAATTGTTATTTTGTTGCGAACTCTTCCGACAACTTGGCCGTGATACAAGGCATCACCATTGAAACATTTCTGGGAACCTGACCAGGTGCCCAGGGTGCCCAGATAAGCATTTGGTTTTCAAACATCAGCTTTTTTTTAGTTTCGTGATTAGCCAATTTGAAACAAAAAAATCACTGCTTTGTGAAATTTCGTCACCAGTTTAGCAGTCAACAGCAAATCCTTAATTTTTAGTCTGTTTTGTCATGACTCGTTCTCTTGCTGTCGTGAATTTTCACAAAAAATAGCTTTATTGTTTTGTTATCGCGGCTATTTTGAACAGGTGAAAAGAATAAAAGTCAATCACACGTTCCAAACGTTTTGACTACAATGTAACATTAAAGCCAGGGTTCAAATTGCGCGATATATGATTTATGTTTGTTATTTATTTATTGTTTTAGGACTGAGGAAAAATCTGAGTTGCTTCTACTCAGTCGAGGCAACCAAATCAATACAACCATATAGAAACATGGGATTACGATAACGCGATTGAAAATTGTTTTGACGTGTTAACAAATTATGTGTTCAGGCCAGCCAAATCGATAAATTCATTTTGATATTAATTTATTATTACTTTTAAAAACAGTTGTTGACCTGCCAACGCTTCAGTATAATACCCCTCGAAAAATTTCGGCGGTTTCGGCCGGAAATTGATAACACCCGATTACTGGTGCAGTAATATATTCGTCAACACTTTTTACCACGCGGCACCTCCAATCTGTGTTCTTCAGTTTCTTTTAAATATTTCACGAGGGTCTGTTATCGCGCTAGGAGAAAAATAAGCGATTTTCTCCGCAAATTAAACGATTTAAATTCAGTGTACAAATGTTTTTTTTTTTAAGTTCGAAAAACTAACTATTTTTTTTCTCCATTTTCTTTTTTCCAGAACGAGTTGAGTCGAGTTCAAGGCAGCAGCAGCGCTCCCCGCAGCTCCGCCGCCTTCCCCAGTGCCACCATGTGGCCAGTACGAACCCGCCGCGGCACGCGCAAGCGATGCGCGGCCCTATTCGTGATCGGCGTGTGCGCCGCCGTCATGGTGCTCACCCGTCCCTTCGTCACCGCCCCCGGATCCACCCTCACCGAGGACGGCGTCCTTCCCGGTCAGGCCGCGGCCCTCGTCGCCCCTAACGGTACCACCACCACCACCACCAGCACGCCCAGCAGTAGCCCGGCAGCGTCCGGCATCGATCCAAGCGCGTCCGGCGTAGACCTCCCGCCGCCTCCTGCACTGGACCGAAGAGCAGACCTCCCTCCGCAACCTCTCCCCGAGGTCGAGGACAATGAGGTGGACATCCGGGCGGCTGAGTCTGTCAGTAGCACGGCGGCTGCTGCAGCAGCGCCGTTAGCGGCGAACGGCGAAGTCGGTAAAAACGGCTCCGTCGATCAGTCGAACTCGAGCGTTACCGGGAGGGGTGTCCCGGCCGTAGCGGAAGTGACGTCAGCGCCGCCTATGTTTCCGCCACAGGCTGGTGCAGCCTCTCTGTATACCTCCTCCAATCAGGGAGCGGCGGAGTCTGCCACCTCCACCACTGTGACGACCAGCACCTCTACTACCACCACCACCACGACAACCACGACTGCGACGCCACCGGCTGTCGCGAGTGTCAAGTCGGCGAACCTGCAGGTGATTGTGACTCCCCCCACAAACGCCACCCTGGCCCACCTGCCCACCATCTACGTGATCACGCCCACCTTCCCGCGCATGGAGCAGATTCCCGAGCTGACGCGACTGTCGCAGACCCTCATGCATGTGCCCAAGCTGTTCTGGATCGTGGCGGAGGATGCCCCGCGCAAGACACCTGAGGTGGTGTCCCTGTTGGCCCGTTGCCCCATTCCCCACGCCCACATCTTGGGGGCCATGCCTGACTCTTACCGCAAGAAGAAGGGTGGCAAGCCCAAGGGGGTGGCCAACCGCATGGCTGGGTTGCAGTGGATCCGGTCGTATGCCGACGCCAATGGGGTCATGTTCTTCGCCGACGATGACAACAGTTATGACATCCGGCTCTTTGATGAGGTGAGTACAAGATTTGATCGTGATGGGCATTGTTGAATATTTTGGTGTGTCTAAACTTTAAAGGTATACTGGGATGCAGTGTGGGATTTGTCAAAAAAAAGGGGGGGGTCAGCAGAGTCTGACCAAAGAAGAGGAGTCAAAACCATCCCCCTAGCTGCTGTTAAAACCAGTCCCAGGACTGACTAACCAACACACAGAAAGTAAAAAGGATACTTTTTTCAGTCATAAACTGTAGAATCATCCAGCTGTCTGTATCACCCTGCCAGCTATCTCACCATGCCATGACTATTATCCTTCCACTGTTTCACCTTATTGTGTCTACCTGCTATCATTAAAATTAAATAAAAACTAAATTTAGTGAGAAAACTGCCCTGAAAAAAAATATTAAAAATCCTTGGACGGGGGAACGGCATACGAGCTGGTGGATTTTTCCGAATGCCCGATAACAAATTTGGACAATGATTGAGAACTCGGGCACCGCCTTCCAAAACTCACTCAACTCTCCATACTCGAGCCGTTCGAGCCGTTGGGGAGTCGGGCGTGCTAGCAGACGTAACCCTTTCTACGTTTACGGCCTTGACTGCGTTCACTGGAAGGCGGGAAAAACACATTCAGTGCGCGAAGGGGGGGGGGGGGGGGGTCGTGGCACGCGCAAAGACTTGCATATGCAACCCATGCGTAAGATAAATAAACCCGAAGCGCGTTCGCGCTAGCTGGCGCATGCATGCATCACCAGGTTTCGGCGAAACAAAATAAGAGAAGTTGTGCCTCTCTGTCTGTGGGTCGTAGCGCTCTCGCATATTTTACGCTGTGGCGGTTGCGAAAATAAATTCCGCGAGTTGCACGTGCTCTGCTGGGGGATGTAGCTTGTGCGAGATTTGTTTTCAATAGGGTTTATTTGCTGCATCAGTAACGATATGTGAAGGCCTTGCGCTCAAATTGTTGACCTGACCACCACTACTGTGTGTGCATGCATAGGGGGGAAGACATAAATTATTGTACATGTAGGCGTGCTGGGAACTGTAGGTCTCTTCGGAATTCATTTTGTTTATTTTATTTTAGTTTCTGTGTCGAAAACAAGGACATACCAACTGAACTACGATGGGACATAATGCTTTTGATTATTCGAATGGGGAACATGTTCCGGAACAGAGCCGAAATGAAAGACTAATAACAGAGTCTGGCGAACTCTTGTTTGTAATACAATGTTCGACTATTGTTTTTGGGTGGCATGACCCATTGTGACAAATTATCTCAAATGCAGAGATCCTGCGAAATTCAGATGCACATCGCAATGTTCATCTCATCCAAATATTATAATCTAATATTATTTTATATACTAGAGTTGCCTGACTCTGTTCGTCATTTTTTCGGCGTTGTACCGTGTTCGTCGTTAAGACAGTAAGGTCCTAAATACGTTATTTTATGCAAATTATTCTTTATTGATATTCAATTGCAAAATTAATTTGCAATTTATTCTGAAATAGATACCCGATAAACTTTTATCAACGAAGATATTTTGTGGAAATTTATAATTTCTTCAATAATAATTTTAGTTTTGCGTAACGTTATATTTTCATTCTTTTTTTTTTTTTAAATTCACTTTCACATTTTCTGCGTTAGCAAAACTTTGTTCAGTTTCGATTACGTATTCCGGTCGCGTACAGTCCAGCTCAGCCATTAGCCTAATAGAATTAACCGGTCACGATATAATTCTCAAGTCTCCATTAAAAAAAATAGCAAGGGCCAAACAACGTTGTCTAAATTAATGTGAGCATTCGCCGAATAATTAACGCCATGTGTGAGCACATATGTGAGCACTCAGACAGCATGCAAATCGACTTTTTTCTTTCGTTTTTTTTTTTCCTCTGAGAAATAATAAAGGGCAGTCTGGTTTACCTTCACCCCCCCTCCTTCCTTACTCCCCCCCATGCGAGCAACCGTTATTTATCTGACATTTATGTTCCCGCTAAAAAACATTGTCTGGTCAAATTGTTACCGTTAAAAGCGCATAGGATTATGCCAAGTGAGCTGCCGCTCTTTCCGACGAACACATTAGTTTCCAGCCATGACAATGGCAAGTACATGGCAAATGCACATGTCCGTCGTTATCGCCGTCGCCTCGGCATGCTAATTTGTTCCGATCTCGTGAATTGAGACACGTGAACGAAAGACAATGGTCGCCATTACGTGATGCACATCACGCGCGTTGAGTCGGCAGAAAAAAAAGGGATGCATTTTTAATATCGAGAATTCGACGTCTGATTGTGTACGGTAAAATGAACACCAGAAATGTGTTTATGTTTTAGCCATGGTCTTATTGTTTCGATAGCCTTCAGCTACACACTTGCGTTTTAAGCTATTATTTTTTATCAAAAGCTTTAATTAATTCGGCACACGTATAAATAGCTTAGTTGTCTGTTGAAAAAGCATAAAAAATAAAATTTTATGTTAATTGTTGGGACTATGTTCAATGGAATTACAATATGCCCCCCCCCCCCAACCAGGCTCCCTTTGGGAACTGTAGCGGGGGTCAAAATACAAGTTAAGGACAAAAATGGGATTGTCTTATTTTAAGACTCTATTTGAGACTTTTTTGGACTGTTCCACTGCAGACATCCACTAAGCCATACGGTACCTTTTTTCGTTACGAATATCAATAAAGTTATAATTGTGGATTTGTTTTGCGTAGTAAAGGTTAGACGCCTAGTACATCTTGAAATACGAGAATCGCTGGCAGCGGCCACGTTTCAGGCATCTCAATTCACAGTGCACCAACAAATCAATCGTAACAAATGGCGAAGTTACATGCACAACCAATTTGTTTCCGTCGTTGGTTCCCGAGAGCACACGTGAGCGGGCTGGAACCGAAATCGAAACGGATAGCGTCAGATGAGAACCGATGCTTTCGGCGTTGAACCCAATTTCAGAACGCACCCCTTCTTCTCCAGTAAAGCGGATTATCCTTTTTACCCCCGTGCGAATTTCAACTAGCAAGAATTCCAGTCTCCGACGAATTCGCTGGCGATGTATGTGACCTCCACTCACGGCCTCGCGTGCCGTGGTAGCACTGTATTCGAGCTGGTCTCGTGATGGGTGGCCAAGTGCTGAGGTTCGCCGGGCCACATTGCGGCCCCAGTCACATTTCGTTTCTGTTAGTTAAATTATAATGTGCACCCACAAGCAGCTCCGGAGAGGTCTATGAGCGGTCAAAGGTGAAGACTTCCTATCTTTACCGCTAGCACAAGGCCAGAGTTTGTTAACCAACAAAGTCAGGAAAATTAATTGTGGTATGGGAAAGTCAGATAAAATTGTCCAAAAGTTTTAAAAAAAAGTCAGGATAAATTCTGAACAAAATTTTATTTTTATTTTTGCGATTTTTTTTACTAATGTGTGGACATTTGTTTTTTCAAAGTTTTTTTTACACATTTTAAAAAGTTCACGCTTACCGCGCTCTTTGCTAAAAAAAATCGCGCTCTCTCCATAAAAAAACTCGATGCTTCTAATCAAGGTAGGGATCTTTAACGTGTACCTGATAACGTACAGGCACGGCGTTACTTCCATCCCGAAAGAAGGAGTGCGAACGAATTTTTCTCGCCCGAAAAAGTCTAGCGGGCTCGGTCGGGAGAATTGAACCCGCGATCATGGGCACAGTAGACGAACACGCTAGCCACTACGCCACACGACACCTCTTAAGTGCCAGTCAATGTCGTATCCATCCAAGTGTGTGTCTGTTTGTCAATAACATTCGATTCAAGTATTGAAGATAATATTACAGACGGGCAAATGTGGCTTTCTTGTATGACATCTCAAGTGGCATGAATGGGGATAGTCAGACATTTCCGGTATAGGGAAATAGGCTAGTTTCGCCGCTAATCAGTTTATACAGTGTGTCTCACAAAAAACCATCCCGTGCATATGTTCTAGTATTTTCTCAAATGCTCAACGTGAGATTCATGAGCCCTGTACTGTCGATATGGCAATATGAGTGGGGCACATGAATGTTCATAGTGTATTAGCGATTGTTTCTGGGGCTCATAAGCTTCGATTTTCTCAAATAGTTCGTTCGAAATCGGAAATTGGCGCGCGCGATTTCGAGCGTTTTTTTTAAGCGAAAGGAAATTATTTCGAACAAAAAATGAAATTGCCGAAATGACGTACATTAATAATCTATTTGTGAGACAAAATGCAAGCGAATTGATCAAATATATATTTTTTTAAATATTATTATGTAAGACGATAATTCCTTGAGGCATACCGTTGTTGTGTCGAGTTATGTGGTCTGTCGATAGGCGGCGCTAGTAACGATAAGATAAACTGTTTTAGCTAGCAGTTCGTGTGGACGTCGTTTATTTTCACGTGAAATTCTTGTTTGTTCAAAAATCGAATAGCCGCTTGTGTTTTTATTTTCCATGGTCATCCATTTTCCGAAATTTATGTTGTTGAAGGGAAAAGGCGATATTAAAGATTAAAGATATGTTCTTCTGGGAGTCGTCTTTCTTCGTTCACAACGCTCTGGATTCTACGTTATTGCGTACAGATATTCGATTACGCATTGAATAACAAACATGTATGGCCGTTGGTACACAACATTCCTTATCGAACGACTACCATCCCATTATGGACGTTGTAACGTCTGCCCCAGACTATTGAACCCAAGCTAAAATATCGATTATCTAACACACGCATGTGTACAATAAAGCGAATAAAATAGTATCTCGCAAAATAGACATTAAAAAAATTGTATATGGTTTAGGCGGCTTGCAGACGTTTCAGTCTCACAACCTCCCTCACAGGGGTCGACCTGGTAATTTTGCCTAATCTGGGCTTTATACCTACGTAGGGATTTTTAACGTGTACCCGACAACGTGCAAGCACGGGTTCCACGGCTTTAATTAAATTACCAAGAAAGGCGCGTTTGCGAATTGTCGTTCGATAAATTCCGGAGGTCTCGGTTGGGAATCGAACCCGCAATCCCTGGCATAGTAGGCTAACCACTACGCCACAGGGTAGCTCTCTAGAGATGTTGTGCGCTCCCCCTTCTCTTTAAGAAAAGTCTCGCTGCAGGCTCTGGCCTGATGTAAGTGGGTTATCGATGTGCTGCAGTGCCGGCTGACCCCAGTCACTGTTCTACAATTCTTTAGGTCAAGTCGATTGTGATGTTTGCTGACTTGCCTGCGTTCTCGCCGCCATTGTGTAGCGATCGCGGTTATTATATAATAAAAAAATGGCGCGCGCATGTGAAGCATACACCATCCTCCTGATACCCTCAATCATGTCGAATTGAAGAAAAAATAATTTTAGTCTTCTGTCATCATTTCAGACAGGATGTGCACAACATACACAGGTGTACTTCCTGTTGAATTTCACCGTTAGTGGCGCTGTGCCCGCTAAATACCGCTAGTCGAACGATGGAAACGCGTGCAAAATGGATTGCGTTGGACATGTAATGCGATTTGAATTTTGTTACGGCATTATGCGATCTCGAAGTTGATACGCCCCCTCTCGAACTCGTGATTGCGAGAAGACGGGGCTATGTTTTTTTTTATTATTTACTTTTTTTTAATTCGTGGCCAGTGATTACCACTACAAGAAATTTTGTGCCACTTTCGGTGTTTCAGCATTTTTTTTTTTTTTTTAATCATGCGTTTCCGTCTTAAAAGCCTCAAAAAGCATTATTCGTTTTCATTTCGCGTGGCGCGATCGTGGTTTCGTTCGTCGACGAGTCTCCGGAGGATGTTCGCACAGTTATGGCTCAGCTTAATTGAGCAACGATGGTTGCCCGGGCCGCCTGGAGCGACACCTAGCGACCGCATTTGGTGGTTGTTCTAGTCTGTTTATAGACGCTACAGCTTGGCGTGCACGTGTTTATTGTCTTCGAGGCAATGCCAATTTTAGGCTTTAATCATCACTATATTAATTAACAAGTGGTATGAGTCCTCATGGCGTGGTGCGGTTTTATCGATCGCTAAAAAGCTCGGCGAGCATCGAAACATTTTCGAAGGCCTTTTCGATGGAAATCTCCAGTGATATCGTATTTCCGCATCGCCTGTCCTAGTTAGAGACCAAATTTAGGATAATTTTCAAAAACAAAGAGCGCTGGGTTAGCGTTGTTGTGCTAAAATGGAACTGGTCGTCTTTGTATTACCTTTATCATGGCAGGCGCTAAAACTACTATTTTTTTTTATATAGTGTCTCTGATGCTATATTTCGCAGCGCCATCTTGTGTCGGTTTTGTGACATCTATTTGCTACGTGGTGCGAACACTTTATAAGGGGCAGCAGTGTCTGCATTTTTTGTTTCATTCGTAAAAGAAATACATCTATTTTGGTTGATTGATATAATATTGAAATAATTTTATTGATAATTTCATCTAAAATCAACATTGTATCAACTACTTTCGGGCAAGTTTTTTTTATATTTTTAATCACTGTAGTGCTAATCACTACATGATTATGACCCCTCGTGTCGCTATGGCGATATGTGAGGGGCAGGGAAGGGAAGTGGAATGGCAGGTGGTATAGCCAGGCTACCGGGGACCCACCACCAAGCTCTGGACTACCTAAGGTTCAGGGGTGACGTCAGTACCCCAGGCTCGTCGAATAAACGAGAGCCTGCGCCGGGAA
Organism: Melogona broelemanni; assembly: GCA_033995665.1. NCBI lineage: Eukaryota > Metazoa > Arthropoda > Diplopoda > Chordeumatida > Chordeumatidae > Melogona > Melogona broelemanni. The sequence goes on along the minus strand of JAUJYS010006626.1, from coordinate 733 downwards.
TTAAACCCGAGACCGTTTTTTTTGGCATACCCACTGAGCCATCGGTACGTATTTCAACATGTATGATTAGAGTGTATGAGCTAGAAATATTTTCACTTAACTCAACTTCTGCTTGAAACTTCTGCACGGAGAATCAGATACCTCAGAGCGGGGTACCGCATCCCCTGGCCCGCAGACCCCAATTGCAATTAGACGATTCTAAAAGCACAACGCGCCCTCTACGAACAGCTGCACTGAAATCCCATTTGGCCGCCATTGAGACGCGATGCGACAATTATGTCAACAGTCTATTTTAAAGCTGTATACAATCTGCTCTACATACGGTTCTAGTTTGCCTCTTGTTATTTTTTTTTTTGCCCCTCACATGTTTGGTTACTTCTATGAGTTTATACTGAGCATGTACACACACGTACTGTCACGGCAGCCGCCAAATATACCATTTCTTATTTTCCAATAGAGCCTGTGGTGCGCAAACAGTGGTACGCGATGAATTTTTTTTTATTCATTGCACTGAATGTCACTACTGGATCGCTTCTAATCGTCACGAAAACGCATTTATGAAGAAGGGGCATATTTTTACCCGTGCCTTGGGATCGAATAAACGAATGTTTGTACGTACCGATGGCTCAATGGGTATGGCAACATCCTACGAAGTTGACGATCCCGGGTTCGATTCCCGGCGCAGGATTTCGTTTATTCGTTAGCCTGGGGTACTGGCGTCACCCCTGAGCTT
>JAUJYS010006625.1:0-10177 GCA_033995665.1 Melogona broelemanni | reverse complement strand
AAGCCTGCGCCGGGAATCGAACCCGGGACCGTTGGCTTCGTAGCATGTCCCCATACCCACTGAGCCATCGGTTCGCACACTTATACTCGTTTACATTTTCATCAGGAAATATAGTGTAATTGAAAATGTTTTAAATGTAATTCGTATTGAATTATATATGTTTCGAACATGTTATACTCTGTAAAAGTGAATGATTGGATTACTTGCAGATTGGATGTTTTCCAAACTAAATTATCGTTAATTTAACCAGGTTTTGAGTTAACTTGAACAGTTTTGATACGCTGTTTTGAAAGTGTTAAATTTCGAGAGCTAAATCTATATTTGACCGACTTTTTCCGTAACATCCTCTATATTGTTTTTTTTTTCTAGAGCGAAATTTATATTTGATCAATTTTTTTTTAAACGTCCTCACCATTTTTTTTCACTTATCTTTCGTCGAAGTTTAAAACATTGTAAAATTTCACAACGCCAGACTAATTTATTTTTGTTTCATTTTTCCAATCATTATAATTGTGATCGTGTAACATCGTCGTGAAACAGTTTAAAGAATGAATGGTCGATTTGTATCCTCGTAAGACCAGATCTACTTGTATGCCATTGAGCACTTAGGAAAATCAGACACTTGTGGACTCAGTTGGCTTTGAAATTGAATTTTCAAATGCGCAAGTGAGTTTTTTATACGATGAAAAATAAAAATGTTGAGAATTTTCTGCAGTGCTTATGAAATGAAAATGAAATTATTTTCATTGCGGAGTTAACAACATAATCCGTGACGTTGATTCCGCCATTAAGTTAACGTTGATGTGGTGATTGTCTCCCTTGCACTGTGAGTCTTATGAGCATAGGCAGTATGCACGTTTTCAATTACGGCAGGTAGGCATAGTTAAGAAACCAGTTTTAGTCATCGCACCAGGAGCAAGGGGGATTAGGTTAAAAAAATTTTTTGCAAAGATTATTGGTAGGATACCTTTCCGGGTATGGATTACAAATGAAACGCGAAGAAAAACAAATCTCTAGACAGTTTTTACTTGGCTGCCCAAATGGTAAATAAATAACGCAAACTACTTGACCTCGTACGTAAAAGCGCATTATTTTTGGAGTTATTTTAGAACGATTGTTTTGACCATTATTGTAAAACACCAATATCTTCGAATAAAAGGCCTAAAAAATTAAACAAAACAATAAAATTATATTATGTTGGTAAAATCGAGCTTTATCGCTTATCATTTTTTAACTCATTAAAAAAATAAATGTTTAATTTTAAATATATTTCCATAAATTATATAATGCGTATTTATTTTTTACTACAAAGTGCAGGAGCACGCCGAGATGAACATCGAGTACTTGAACGTCGATAAACTTATATCTATTTCACCAGTAATTCAAATAAATTAAATTTTTGTTCAAATACGTAACAATTATTGTAAAAGCAAGGAGTGACGTGTTTTTAAGTGTTGTTTTTCAAGTTTGTACTTAACATCGTGAAGACACAACGTTTCAATTTCATTTCAATATTCAAATCATGTTTTAAATTGTGGTCGCATAAATTTTGTGCCGCTGACAATTTAATTGACCAATTTGATGCGATCTATAATTACAAACAGTCGTGGGCTGAACCGTAATCAAATCGGAAACGCGATTTGGCCTATGCAAACAGTAACTTGATTTTATGGCTCAATCAAGTGCCCACGCAATTGATCGGAGTCATCGGACACGTTTTATCGTTTCCCAATACTTCAATAACACAACAGTCACCAGATAATATGCCGTACGCACCTGTGAGACGATCGCAATCGAGCTTTGACATTAACAAAATAACGGTGCATTTTATTTTAAGCGCTGTCACGAAAAACAGTTCACGTAGCTAAAAGCTTAATCTCCATTTACAAAATATTTAAAATTGGATTCCTAATTTTTTTTTTAACGTTTTATCGATCGTATCGAACCTCTCGGTCTGATGTTCGAACGACAATCGCTAACTTTAAATTCCAATACGACGATTTAGCATTTATGCTTGCTTGTGGTTGGTTGTGTGATTATACTCGAATACAATTGAACAAATATATATTGATATTTTCGATTGTTGAGGGACATGCCTGCAATCGTCTGTATTTTAATGTATTTCCTTCTGTTTTTTAAATTTCAAGATATACATTCAGTTATTTGCCGATAGAGGGCGCGTTTGAGGCGAAAAGAGCTTACTGCTTCGTCGCTTCGTCACATTATGACGCCGTCGTCGCGGGGCAGAGTGCAAACTTTCTGGAAGTGCAAGAAAATGACAGAAAGTCTTCTAAAAGTGACAGCGGATTTCACATCGCGTGCGCGTGTACTTCCTAATGCTGCTTCGCCGCATGTTAAGTTCAAACACGCCAGACTTCTTTCTTGGATGTTAACATTAAAATTAGTTCACCCTCGAAAGTCTCACGGATGAGGAACGTGGTGATTCTAGAAAACGTTCCGCGTACCAGTAAGTTTAATGCCTAAATTATGTTTTTTTTATTTACTTCAAATTCTCATGAATGGTGACTGCGGGTAAACTGTATTTTAGTCGAACAGTTCGCAATATTAATTCAATTATTTCTGTTTAATTCTTGTTTAGCTTTCAAGTTCTATGTGAAGCGTCGAATATAGGGTCTCAGTAAGATGTGCCACAACAAGAACGATTTCCCGATCGCGCCAATGGTGAGTATCCAGTTATTTCTTTCTATATTTGTAGGTCGACCTTTGACGTGTAACAAGGCGTGATAGACTGTCTCGCCTATCCGTGTACGTGTTTTTACCCACACGTTATAATGTGCCAATATTTCCATAAGCCAGATGTTTCACCCAGCAATAACGAGACTGAACGTAGGACGATGGCGATTTAAAAAAAAAAAAAGTTTGTGTTAGTAATCTGGATCAAAAAGTAGTCGCGTAAAATATTACAAAGGGTGGCTTCAAATGGTTAAATTCGCATAACGCTCACTGGATGGAGTTGTATCCTGTCGCAGTTATGTTTCTAGTGATGTCCTTGTTACTATTTTATACTGGCAATCTCATCAAAAAATGACTGACGCACCGAACTCAATTTGCTTTTGTTTATTTTTAAATCGAGATAATGAGGAACGTCCTCGTTTTCAAAAGACACGTTCCCACTACCCTACACTACTCGTTTGAACCTACACGTACAGTACATGTGCGTATGGACCTACTTAAATGCTGTAAGCATGCACGTCAACAACAATTACAAGTTATTTAAAGTATTTCCTTCTGCTCCATCATGATTCTAACAGACGATTAGTGACAATCATGACATGACAACTAGTATTTGTACTTTTAAAAAGACCTGTTGGATTGTTAGTGGATATCTTGTAGCACGAACCACCAGTACTCTCTCCGTAGGCAGTCTAACATATTGGACGGTATTGCGGTAACCTCCTGAGATCCAAATACACTGTACATGTACAGTGAATAAATACATGTACTGTGTATAAAATATGTATACGTGAAATCTCAAATGGTCTTATCTTATATGCCCATGTATACGGCGAGTGACCGGTGAGTTAGAAATAATTCACAATTGAAATAAATTTATTCTTCCAAAACCTCTGGCGCAAAGCCGCACATTTAAAAAACACAAAAATGTTGGTCTCCAGAGGTAGCCCTACCTTGATCGATTGTTTGTTGCATGACAATTAACATATTAGAATGGTAGCAATGACGTTGATTTTCCTTTCATACCTAGATACTTTGTTTGCCGTCTCAAAGATTATAAAACTGTAAAACGGGACAACTACAGAACCGGGCATGCACTCGACATGACAATGCAGTAAATTGCGTCTACCGAAAATGCCTTCAATCAATTTGTATTGAATAGATGGACAAACGGAACGCGTGTGGCGGCTTATTTATAAAGCTGATTGATGGCTTTGCCATCAAATAAGGTGTCTGAGTTTATGAAGCACGAGCAATAGCGCTCAGCTAATTTTAAACAAATTAGCTAGAAATCTGAAGGAAATACATTCTGAGACATTATTCACACAATATCATCACCTCACTACCCTAAATCCTAATAAATTTATGACACAGGCGAAAAGACAAGGAAGAGGCCACTCCTTTAAACTTGAACTGCCCTTTGCTAAATCCAACTACTTAAAATCCTCCTTTTTTATCAGAACAGTTGCAGAATGGAATAGTCTTCCCCAGGAACTAGTCAAAAATCATCTCGCTCATGGCCAACCTGCCCTAAACTGCACTAACCTATTTATCATCCACCTTACCACACGTCCTTATCCTTATCCTTCACATATCCCTCAACCCATAACCCTCTTCCCCATTCCTCCAATTCTCTACCTCTAATCATTACCTCATCTTAATTCCTTTATTCCCTCATACCCAAAGTCACCTTAAATGCGCAAGCGCGGTGACAATTCTATCTAAATCTAAATACTGATTTAAAATGTCTGACTTTTGTGATGGCATTACCTGAGCCCGAACGTCGCGCCGGCTCTTATGGGTCATAGCTTTTAAACAAAAATTGGGAGAGTGATTGATTGTGATTATTTATGTTTTTAGCATTCCAACGCGAAAGTACTGATACCGGGGTTGTCAGAGAGCTGCTCGTCCAGTTGAACCTGGAAGCGTTCCTGGTTTGCTTCCAATTCTACGAAAGCAGAAAGGCAAAAGATTATCTGCACAAAGCTCAGGAGCTGAGCAAGCTTAATCTTAATTTCACAGGTAGGGATCAGAGTCTGAGGGATTTTTATTTTTGTTGAAACTGTGACAAAGGTGATTTTGGTAATAATGTAAAATGAATAGACTTGAGAAATCAGAGTTTTTGCATACGATGTTATGCCTGATATTCAATGGGTTAAATAATTTAACAATTGGTAAAATAATACGAAGAAACAACAACGTATTTTGCGTTGTCGAATTTTGTAATACTGATCAAAACTAAAATTATCGCTGAAAAATCATGAAGTAGTCAAACGTTAATATTTCACGTTTTGTTTTGGGTCATCGACGAACGAAAGACAAACTTATTTTTACTATTTTAATCAAATTGGTAATTAGGGATACACAAAGTTTCTTAGACATCTGGGGTGCAAAAAAAGAATGCAAAGTGTAATTCGTAGTGCCGCATAATGATTGTTAATTATTACATATTTCTTGGAGCGCAGGAGTAGACCATCGGCGGCATAAGCCAAAGATTCGGTGTTAGAATTCCGGTTATTGCGATACTAACCTGTAAACTGCGCAATGAACCCAACCACATACGCGTTACGCTAGTGACCAGTGCTCCTCTAAACCAGACAACTTTCGCCTATACGTTGTACATTTAATAAATCAATCTTGGATCCACTATTCTTACAATTCAATTTACATATGCTCAATAACGAATTTTATTCCTTTTTCATGTTATGTTGACTTGTCTTTGAAGGTGCCCTGGGTAAAAGAACGCAGCACCAGCAACGCGCTGTAGCTCAGCTGGCGTTAAAGGTGGAAAAGAACGAAGTCGCCAATGAAGAGGAATCCGCGCTCATCGTGTCTTCCAAGGAAACGGTTAACCGCGAAGATTGTTTTCCCAAAGTGAGAAGATGTTTTGGTTCTCCTCTTCATTTTTTTTAAGATTAAATTTGATCACAAGTTATAGTTGCTGGTTTTTATTTATGTCGGATGGGTTGGTCTGTCTTTTATTTCCGAATCTTCCTTCTCTTAGTGATACTGTTTTAGAACACTGTATCACGATCAAAATACGTTCGCAAGCTCAACATTTAAAAATTTTGCCCACAGGATTTGAAGTTGAACGATGACGTCAGGCTCGAAAAGATAAAGTTTACTGAAGAAAACGAGTTTGTCCAAGCGAAACTGACTGTCGAAGACCAAGCCATCGTTTTAGGATTATAGTACGTTATGATTTGGTGTAACTTGGCGTTAATTACACTCCTTTATTTCCAATGGACCCCAGAACAATTTCATATTTTTCTTTTATGTTTCAGTTTATACGCCCGAAAAATGAATGCGCGCCACGATCTTATGGATGAAGAAATTATTTCTTACTTGACGGTGAGTTGTTCGCATGCTTTTCGTGTGGAGACAATTTTGTTATTTAAATATTTTTTTTTATAACAGTTATATTTAATTGCTGTTTTCTACTGTAGCGCGTTAAGTGAACATTCAATTAGATGCTTTCTGCATTGTTGTATCTTTTCTTTTTTCAATAAATTGTGCTGACAAATTACCGTAAATTTCCGCATGTTGTCGTTTCCAATATTTCTTATGATAACTTTGGTTAAGACTGTTGGTATAATTCTTGTTACAGTGCATTCTCGATGACCCCTTGTGCTGGTCAATTCAATCAATGGCCTTATTGCAAAGATCAAAACTGGAAGCTTTGCACCATCGGTCGATGGAGAGATCCATGATGCAGATACAGGTATGTACAAATTGCCTACCAATATTTTGGATCCAGGCCAACTCTGACATATTAAATGATATTTGTGAAAAGTATAGCTTCCACATTTCCGGGGTTTGAATATAGTAGTACTATTTCCACACAACAATTTTCAATTGTCTGAAAAATAATGGAAAATAATTATTGAATTCGGCAATCTGTTCGTCTTTTGTTGAGTGCTGTTTCCCCCCAACATCTATAATTAATATATTCAATATATGTTTATGTTTTTATCTTTTCGTTTAGTGTTTGATCGACCACTGCAAATCTGACAAACCCCCTTCCAAATGGAGGCTAGATTATTTCTACTGTTCATCATTGCCTCCTCAGTGGATTTTGGAAGTGAGTTGTGAAAATTAAATTAAGGTGTGATGCTGGATGCAGATTTTGGTATTGCAATTCCCAGAATTTTGAATCTTTCAATATTACACTTCTTTGTAAAACATAATAGAAGAACCCCATCTTTGTCCTTAACTGGTCTTTGACCCCCGCCATTAGCCCCCCTAAAAGGGGCTGCTTGCGGGTATATATTGTTATTGTAACCAGGCTCCGAAAGAATTTTGTTTTGCTTAATTCAACTTACCTCGCTTATGTTTTCACCAAATTCTTGCAGCGTTTCCACTCAAAATATACCTTCTTCAAGAATAATTTGATCAACGTTTGTCGTATTCGTCTTGTCTTTTAATAGAAAGAGCTAGCAGCCATGCTACTGCGTTTGGGAGCCAACAAAAGTGCTCTGGACATCTATTTGCGGTTGCAGATGTGGGAAGAGGTCATTGCAATTTACAATATGATGCAGAGACGAAACAAGGTATTTTTCACTGTTTTTTTTAAACTTATCCGATGACCACTGAGGGGTGAAAATTTTCATTGAGCTCTCAGTCCGGAAGCTCAGGGATGATGGCAGCGGGCTGGATACGGTCTCCGTAGTTAGTGGTAAGCCATTTGTGCTGCGATCCCGGGTTCGATTCCCGGCTCGGAATTTCGTTATTTGATCCGTAGTACTGGTGAAAATGTGTCCCTCTACGGTATAAATGTTATTTCTGGGTGATTAGAGGGGTACATAATTTCATGTAGTGTTGTTTACTGCAGTTAATAAATAAAAAAAACCTTAACCAACCAACAGAGAGGGTGTCTAAAATACCCCCACGAATCAGTATCTTAAATTGCTTCTGCACTGCATAAAATGGCGCGTATATATATATCGCTCTAAGTCAGGCAAAAGGCGATCTGGCCCCAATACTGCAGAATGATTGCATTAGTTAGGACAGCGGTTTTCTCATATGCAAACCAACCTGTCACTTTATTGAATTCATTTTGTACAGCGTTTAGCGGATGGTACCCTTGAATAACGCTATTTTTAACTACTTGGTCCAAGGCTGAAGCTGTCGTCCGGGAACAGCTCGCCATCAAAGAAACTCCCGTCCTGTGGTGCCACCTGGGGGACGCCACCGACGATATCGAGCACTACCACAAAGCCTGGGAGTTGTCCAATCATCGGAGCTCGCGAGCTCAACGTTCACTGGGCATGCACCATTTCAGAAGGAAAGAGGTAAATAAAAAATATTTCGCCACTTGCATATATACAATATATATATGTAATATTTAAATCAATAAATATAACGAAGAAACCAGGACAAGCTGGGGATGAACGACGACTGAGCTGGCGAGGCTCTACAAATCTGCATAAAGCAGTAGGAACAGAACAGACCCTTGCAAACTATAGAAATGTGTCGTTCTGAGAACGAAATAGACCCTTACCTTAGCATCACGGCTCCTTCGATTTGAATATAAATTTATAACGTGTTTTCCAAGGACGCCGACGTTTCGGCAAAATTTCATTGTCTCCTCAGCCTGTTAAACCCGTTATTGTTCAGCCATTAGCTTTTTTACATCTAAAATAATAACTTAAGTAGTGATGAGTGATACCGTCAACGACCATAGATAATATCGATAGACATCACCAATAGCTAATTGATAAAAATCTATCACTTATCTCTTGACTTAGGATCAAGGTAAATCTGAGGTAAATCATCTTCCTCAGTGGTATCTAGGCATTCACCCTCAAAATTTTCACCAGACAGCTTAATAGACTCTGGTGACTCTATTTCTGGTTCAGCCTCAACTTCAGTCTCTTTTGGTAAAACTTCGTCCAATCGCTGCTCTAGTTCAGCTAAGTCTATCCCAACTCGAGTCATCTCCAGCAGCTGATCCGGCTCAGGACAAATCATTGACTTTTAAAGTCTGGTAGCTTCAAGTGGGATCCTCCCAGCTCAAACAGCCTCTACTACCAAGTTATAAATCAGCTTCTTAACTTCAGCGTCAGCATCTTGAGGATCTAAGATGCTCTCCAGCCAAATAGGTGAGCCTTCAGTAAACTCAAACAGCTCTAACTCAGCTCCATTCTCAATGGTGCTCAGACTCTCGGCGGCCTCAAGCATCAAATTTTGCTCATTTACTCCAGCAGTAGGAATGCTCTCAATTTGGTCTCCAGCAGACACGTCCATCTGGACCCCTTGGTTTTCAGTTTCATCTTCCTGCAGGGCAGGTGGTCCAAGTTAAGAAAATTGTTCTTAATAAAAGTTGTAGGCCTGAAAGAGACCTTCTCAGATCAATTTTGAAAATGTCAAAAAGTTAAAAAATGTGCCTGTAGCACTAAAAACAAGAAATTCGTTGTCATGCTGCAACTCACTTTTAGAACATGTGCTTTTTAGCAAAATCCCAATAAAAACGTGATAAATACATGTAATGTAATAAACCAATACTTTTCAGATGTATCTCATATGTCTCAAACAAATATTACTACTGTAGTTGTAGTTGCCCTAAGCCTAACTTTAACAGGTAGTTTTCCTGAAAATGACCATTTTAAATACTTTACACAGACCAGAAAGTGATACATAATCTGAAACAGCTTGAGCTCTAGGTTCCAAAACTGTTTTCAAAAAGTTAAACTTCAAATTATTAAGCTCACAAAATCGAAAAATGTGAGTAGGTTTATTTCCAAACATCAAAACTTTTAAAGCGATGGAAGTTTAAAGACAATATCGACACAACGATAGAGTCTACTCGGCGCGCCCCGAGGATGAACGACGATAGGTTGGCTAGACCTCAAAATCGAATAAACGAAGAATTAACTACTATTTGCGATACAATACAAAGTCATGATTGAACAAACCGTATAACCGTCGTCAACACCTTAAAATTTGGAAAATATTAGAAAATTTAAAAAATATAAAAATAAATAAATAAATGATATCATTCAAGGTTCTCTGTACGTACGTTTCGATGCCCACCAAAGCATCTCGTCAGCAGAGTTATGAATGATATAATAAATGAAAAATATATATTGCGAATGCACTGAAAAATTAAATATTTACGTGATTTTGTCGTTTGGGAGCGGTTCCGTGATGCGACCGCGCGCGGAAAAGTCGAAAGGAAAACTAAACTAGACTCCACATGAATGGATTATGCGTCAGAGGTCAACCAGATTAAAACAAAAGAATCACGGGGGGAGGCTCGAGGTATTTTTAGGTAGGGTCGCAACATGATAAGACGATAGAGGGATGACGCTGTGACCACTGGTCAGAAAGTCATATCCCTATTGAATTATTTTAACATTTGAAATTGTATCGCAAATAATAATCAGTAAAAACATAGCCACGAGAAAACACATGCAATTTTCGCTGAAATAACAACAGGGATTGCATCCCGTAAAACATTCCGACATGTAAGTGCCGGGTACAA
>JAUJYS010006624.1:0-10177 GCA_033995665.1 Melogona broelemanni | reverse complement strand
AGCTAGCGAGCCCCCCCCCCCCCCCCGGAACATTTTCACTTGCACCCCCCTGGAAAAAATTTTGCGGGCGCCCATGAGTGGGTCCACCCAGTGTTGGGTAAGAACGGAAAGGAAAGTTCCCGTTACTAGGAACTGGTTACTTTTTTTGAGGAACGGAGGAACGCCTAGATTCCTTTTTATTTTTGAGGAACGGGAACTGGTTCATTTTTTCATCGGAGGAACGGGCGCTGGTTCCTTTTCAAAAGGAACGAACCCAACACTGGGTCCACTGGGCGGACTGGCTACCCAAGGGCCCAGTCGGAAGACAAAATCCCCGGTCGGGCGCAAGGGGCCCTTTCCGATTGGGCCAGTGTAAAAAATTCAGGGTGCCCAGTCGGGAAACCCCGACCTCCCGACCGGGCCAGTCCGCCCCTGGGTCCACCCTGATCATCGATATGCATTTTGTTGCGTGTATATTGATTGCTTTTGGTAGTGGTCCCTCGCAACAAGCAAATGTGCGCTGATAAAGATGTTATCACTTGGCTCGTTTTGTATCGGGTGTCGAGCTGATAGGCTCGGAAATTTTAATTGATTGCTTTTCATTCATTCTGTTTTGGCAGGCAATCCGGCAAGATGTGTCAAAGGTATTTATCAATTTTCTTTTTTTTTTCATTAAGTGCAAATCCGGTCATCGAAAACGAACTTTTGTTGATATAACATTTTCAGATAGCGAAGAACTAGTTGGTATCATTTTTTTCTTCTTTTTTTGACGAATGATTCGGAAATACTCGTATGTTCTGTAAATTGAACCTTCTCTTTGATCCAAGGTTTTCTGACAGCGGAAAACCGGTCCGAATTAATTTGTTTATGTTTTAAGTGACGGAAATATTGTGTTTCAGAAATAAATATGGTATGGGCAATGTCGAAACTAAATTCAGAAAGAAATCGAATAAAATTGGCTGGGCCTAACGCGACCACATGTATTTTTAGTTTGAATTAGGATGAACTTTTTGCGATCATTTAGAAATTATTATCGCATTTGGAGTGTTAATTTTTTTAACGATTTAAAAGTCCCTGTTTTTTGTACCTAAATAAGTAATAAGAACAAATTAACTTTCGTTCATTAAAATTCCTTGTAGTGCAGCAGTTTCAATAATTAATGTTTGATGTTCACTGTTCTTCTTTTTTTTCGTTTAAATTTAATTCGCCAACGAAGGTATTACGACCGAAGGCTTTAAAAATGTCTGAACTATCGGACTTTATATCACTTATTTTTTTAATGGAATTTATATATATTTAATCAGTTTTTCCCGTTTAAATAACTAATGTTTGTGAAATTATATTTTTTGTAGTGCTCGAGTGTATAGATCTTACTTGAAGAAGCTACATCAGAAGAATGAAAAGGCCACAATTCAGAATGATAAGTTTGAGAGGCAATCTGAAGAGCTGGTCAGTATTCTGTCATCCATTTTGCAATTTTTCCCAAAAATATAAGATCCATACGTATTTATATTAATATTAAAACATTGATTTGTTATTTTTACAGCAAGATCGTACGCGGAGCATAGCCAACTATTTCTGCGATTGGGTTCAGGATATTCCCGGCGAGGATTGCAATTGCAATCCGAAAGAAGACGACATTCTCAGCTGGTTCGCCATCGGCCAGGACGCGCTCGAATTTCAAGAATCTCTAACCGGCGCCAATAACATCAACCAGGCGGCGCTGGAAAAGCCCACTGTTCTCGACAACAGCGCTTCGAAAGTGAAACAACCCCCCAAGAAGGTAGGGGATAAATATATGTGGTTCAGCTGGGAGTGAGTGTATGAGAACTGTTTATATTTTACTGTGTTGGGTTCTTTCCTTTTGAAAAAGAACCAGTTCCAGTTTCCGTTCCTCCGATGAAAAAAGGAACTAGTTCCCGTTACAGTTCCTCTGAAATTAAAAGAAACCTAGGCGTACCTAAGTTCCTTTTCAAAAGGAACCTGGGACTTTTGAGTTCCTTTTTCGATCATTCGATCAAAAAATATTTTTTAAAACATTTGCGGGAACTAATCTACAAGACAAATTTAAATTTTCGAATACAGACTAAAAGTTTTCAACAGATCAAAATCTTTAACAATTTCTGCTTCATGCTGTAAAATTGTTCCGCAGTCGACACACAAATTGTACTCGTGGAAAATTTAGAGATATGTCAAAAGGAACTCTTTACACAGAAAAGGAACCCCCGTTCCAGTTCCTCAAATAAAGAAACCAGTTCCCGTTCCAGTTCCTACAGAAATTAGAGGGAGCCTAGGTATTCCTCAACAAAGGAGTCAGTTCCTAGGAACGGAACTTTTCCGTTCCTACCCAACACTGATATTGGAACCTTACAATGTATAACACATGACTTATCTTGCGATCGCTGCGCCACCTTTTCTAATCACCAGGCTGATCCGCATTGTAATCTAAATACGACAACTAAAAAGCATTCGGAAGTATCGAGAAATAGTGGAGGGGCAGCCTTGTTAACCGATGAACTTGACGAAATTCAATCAAGAAAAATAGAACTGGTATATACTGGATATATTTATTTATTTATTAGGATTGTTGCATTTTTACTGACGTGTTGTTGAATACCTTTCGTTATTTCTTTCACAGGAAACCAAGCTTCATAACCTCAACAGTACAAGCCTTTTGCGCGACTTCAAAAATCGCCAGAACGGTGGCGCCATCGTCGAAAGGAATGGCATCACCAATAGCAATTACATGATCTGAAACAATTTTGTGACTGGGGATTTTGTTTAACCTTCCATGGAGTGATTGCTGTAATTTTCTGTGGACGTTTTCTCCATTTTTGTAAATAACTTTTACCGGGTCGATGTCACTTTTATTTGTGCAATTGTTGTCGCCTATGCGGTCGGCCTGTGTGAAAATGAGAGCTATTTACCTGTTATTACTACCGATTTTTCGAAATTGAATTTTAAATATATTGTTTTTTATTTCTGCAGTTAGCCTGTAGGAAATCGAACAAATTTGAACAAAGATGGAATGTTTGTAAAATTAAAATATACGCGACATTTATCTAATTTTGTTAAATAAAATAATTCGCAATCTGTTATTTCCTGAATCCAATTTTATATATCCCTTCTAATTGTTTAAAAAAAATTGGTTTGGTTTTTTTAATTGCTACGAGAATGCCATTAACATGGATATGTATAGTACCGTTAGTTTATTTTTATTTTTCAGAGTTACATTTTGCGTCGCCTGTTGATAAGTAATTAATTATCTGTGCAAAATTAATTAATTATCTGTGCAAAATTAATTCAATTTCCCAAATTAGGCGTCCAAAGCTTTTATCAACTTTTCGAACAAATTTTGTTTCCATTTATAGGACAAACAATTGATAAAGTTTCTTATGAGTTATATATAACCTATTTTTTAAGTACAAACAATTGAGGAATAATTGATTTTTTAATTAATTGAAATTAAATTATTATTTTGAAAATTGGCGGCATAACATGATCAGCTGCTTTTTGACGTACCCTGATGACGCACCTAGTGATGACTCGTTGAAACTACGATTGCATGTCGCTCTTTTGGCCCTCTGGTGTCAGGAAGCGGAAACTTAGCGTGATACGACAAGTTTTGATCCCGTCGACGAGTTGTTGAGTTTTTCAATTTCAGCTGATTCAGAGTGCGCTTACCAGAGCTGATGAAATTTTTAACATTTTCGAGTGGCGAGGCACTCGAAGAATCTATATAAAGACGAATCAACCTCACTTTATTTAGCCAAAATCATCGACCCTCAGCAGTCACTGAACCGGAAATTGAGCCAGGAATACACACACTGAACACTTTTTGGATGCCGTTTTGGAAACTGCAACTTACACATACCTCAACTACCTTCTTTTGGAACCTTTGTCGAAGTACTTAAAATAAGGTATGTGAGGCATTCACTATTCAATATTCACAACAAACGGTTCATTGTTATTTGAGAGCAAACAAAACCAGCTAGACTTATTTCGACCGGAAGTCAGGTTTAAAAGGAGTCGGATAAATGTGAATACAGTGCTTGAAAATATGAAACCCGTGTGACAAATTTAGTTTAAAGAGTTTCTGGATAACAGCTGATGCTAAATGAAGGAAGGAATCAAAAGAATAATTCCTATTAATTATCTTAGAATGGAACGCTTTCCCTCGAGATCTTGTGCTGTCTCCCTCCCTCTCTCCTCCTTCGAGTCCCGCCAGCAGGTTATCCGTACCGCCCTAACCACCTAATCTCCTTTCCCATATTGTAACCTAATAGGTAAATCGCCAGAATGCTCCGCGCGGCGATCAAATTAATCTAAAATTTAGTCGAATCTTCCCAACAGTTAGCCGGTCCACCGTGCCACCATGAACGGCGCCGAAGCCAGCAGTGACACCATGTCGGACAGCGAGAGTTCAGACGAGGACACCACATCGGGTCATCTCAAGTACCAGCATGAGACCTTCTTCAATCGCTACCTGCCCTACGCGGACCGCCTGGCCGATGAGGCCCACTTCAAACTGGGTCAGATCAAGGCCAACCTGGGCCGATCCGTGCTGCTGCAGAATGTCAAACCCGGCTGCTCCTTCTGGGTCAATCGGTTAACAATGTAAGAAACCATATTCCATAAACGATCTTGATTTTATTTTTATATGAAAGCACCAGCAAATGGATACGAAATTATTTTGTCAGCTTGTGTGCAGTATATATTTAGTATTTGCTTTATAAGTCCGATTATTGTTACATTTTGGTGTTTGACAGCACATCCAGTAATGTTACCAGCGATCGCCGCATAATCCGCTGTTTTGTCCGTATGTCGTGTCATCACTATTATGCGAAATTAATTTTCTCAGATCTTCAGCTAAAGGGTGATTCGATATTCCATTGGGCTAGCGGGCTTCAAAATTGCCAAGTCACTACTTGTACATGCACATATGCGTCCTACGTACAGTTATACATTACAATGTGTACCCGCATAATCCGCTATTTTGTCCGTACGTTGTGTCATCGCTAGTACGCTAAATTAATTATCTGAGATCTTCAGGTAAAGAGTGATTCGAAATTTTATTGGGCTAGCGGGCAACAAAATTGTCAAGTCACTACTTGTACATATACATTACAATGTGTATTTGAAATTCTGCATCGGAACCACAATGTGTACTTGGAGTCGTAGCTCCTTGACATTAAAATGTATTGAAGTCAATAAACCCTTAGGCCAGTAACGGGCAACCTAGTTTTCACGATTGTTTAGAATGTATTGCAAATGTGACAGAAATAATTAGAGAAAAATGTTATTAACCAAGTCATTTTAGTTATGAAACATGTTTCGATACATTAGAAATACATAAATTATTAATTTTCATCTACATTTTATTGTTGCTGATATGTTTGAACCAATATAAAAATGTTTTATCTATACGATATAAATTTATGTCATATATGTTTTTTCAGGTATTTGTCGCTCTACGATTGCAAATTCACGAAGGAAGATCATATAGCGTTAGTAAAATTGCTATTCGAGCTGGTGACAATTCCCGATTTAGAGTTCTTTATCGTGGAGGCTGTATCGACGACGTTGTCCTCGCTTCTCAAGTAAGTGGCGGCGATCGCATTATTGTCTTTGCCAAGAAACAGACGTATCCTCAAATTGTTTGAGGAAGAAATCATCGTTTTGCTCAATATTTTTTTAACAGGAAAAAGCATTTAATCACTCGAAAGGATTTGGTCGTGGATTGGAAGCCGTTGTACAATCTGTACGAGCGAATTGCGTACAATAAAGCTGAGAAATGGGATATCATACACATTCCAGCGTGAGTTTTTTCATTTTCATCAATGCATTATTTAACCGATATATGTCGAATTAAAAATTAATAAAAAAAACGTACTTAAAAGTGAGATTTTATTCAGGTGAACTTATTTCAGGAGAGTAAAACTTTTTGAACTTAGCTTTAATTTTTTGAAAACTTATTGGAACTTTATTTCAATTTTAACTTATTTGAATTTATTTCAATTTTAACTTATTTGAACTTTATTTCAATTTTAACTTATTTGAACTTTATTTTAATTTTACCTTTTTTTAACTGAATTTTAACTTCTTTGATTTAAATTTAATTTTATTTGACCTATTTTTAATTTCAACTAATCTGTACCTTTTAAACTTATTCAGGTGATTTTATTCACGTTACTGATCAAATTTTGTTGTTTCACTTTTTTATCTAGGTCAACGGCTACCACTGTAGCGCATCTGCTGCGTTTATCAAGAATGTAAGGCTCCTTATTTATCGTTGTTTATATATTTTTGACCGAATTTAATATTCGATTACACTTGAAACGTTCTGGTCCCAATTTTTTTTTTTTTTTTTTTTTAAATCAACGTGTGGTACAACTGTATTCAGTAAAGTTTATACATGAATAAAAATTTAAATATAATCCTCTTGCAGCTATTACCCTGTTGAATCGACTCAGGAAATGCTGGACGAATGGCGGGTGCTCTTCTGTCCGTACGCCTCCAAAGAGATGAACAAGGCCGTCGAGTATCTGGCCCTGTTCTTGCCCACTGAAATGACCCCCGAGGAGCATGATCGTGGATTCAAGTGAGTTCTACCCTTTCATATCGCGCCCAATGCATAAATTAGCATCGACAGTCATTTTCAAATAATTGTTTGCTTGTTTTGTTTTTCTGTCAGGATTTGGTTCAATGAGCTTATGCAAATTTGGCAGTCCAGCCACACAACGCCAGTTTGGGAACATGTAAATTACACTTATTCGTATTTGTTCTTTTCACAATGAATCGCAAATTTCGGTTGTCATTTTTTGTAAACAAATATAACTGACATGTGATCTACTGCGACGTTCTGCGCCAGTGTAGCCCATAAGTGTGGATAACTGGCTATACGAACAATTCTGATGTGATCTAATGTGAAAGGAATACGCAAAACATTTTCTTTTCTTTAAATAACCAACCTTTAAAATAATTTAACAATTTAATTTAAACAATATTTGTTTGATGGTGGTGTATAAAAAATACATGCGGAGACAGATGTAGAATTAATTGAGAACAACTGATTAAATCGCTGATTTTATTTACGTGTAATCAGTTTTTTTTTAATTAATATTTGTTTGACAAAATACAATGCTTAATTCGATAGTATTTGTCTTATTTGTATGAACCTAGGAGAAATGTACTTTCCTTTGTGTATTTCTTTTAAAAATTGTGCGTCATTTGATTTGTATGGACTAATTTTTCAGAGCCTGGTTACATTATTCGCCCGTTTGGCGCAGCACAATGTTGGCTATATTGACTGGAAACCGTTCATTCCTTTGGTATGTAAAAAGAGTGTTATTTTTGTAGCGCTTTAGTTTGCAACTTTGATTCTTGTTTTTGATCTGCAACTGAGGGAGATTTTTACTCTTATTTTGGTCTAGATTTTTACTCGCCTGCTGCGAAGTTTCCACTTGCCCGTTCACATCAAGCACGTGAGAGTCTGCACGAACAAGGACCACTACAACATCTCGCAAGCCTCCAATTTTATAGTGTCCATGCTGGTAAGTCGTGAACGGCTGCTTTGGTATTTTCGTACTTGGGATTTTTTAACAGTCACTAATCGCGAAGTTTTTTTTGCAGGGAAATGACAAGACGAGTCAGACTCACCTCTCCAAGCTGTTCAAAAGCATCGAATCATTTTATCATCCGTCAAATATTGGCGCCTGGAATGTAAGATTAGTTTGCCTCGCTGTCGCAGCTCAACTCGAACTGTTCAAGTTGTGATTGTTCGTTGTCGCGTTTATATTTAAACCGGCAAAAACCGGTCATTGTGATTGATACGTTAGACGTTTAAAGTTATTTCAAATAAATATAATTGTTCACAAAATCTCCTGCACAACTTTTTGTACAGGAGATTCTGCCAATCTCTGTACTGATCCACTATGCGAGAAACACAGTTTATTTAACTCAAGTCTGAAAAGTATGGCTATCATACATGGTGTGTCATACATACATAATTAGTAGAATGCCGTCGTTTGTTTAACTTGTACGACTCCTCGTAGCCCAGTCGGCAAACCGACTTGTGGTGTGACGGTCTTGGGTTCGATTCCGGTGGTGGACTCGTATTTTTTTATTCCTGGGGTACTGTTGAAAATATTCAATAGCAATTTTTGTTAACAAAAAATTGTTCCAACGATTTTTTTTTTTCAATTCCGCGAGTTGGCTTCAGTTTGTGAAAAAAAGCCAGGCCCTGCGGGCCGTTTCCAATCTGGTACATTATTACAATGTCTTCTCGTGGTTTAAGGTGCGACTGAACTCGTTTCTGGCCAAACTGACAGACAGCTTCATCCGACGGTTGCGCTTCGAGCGGCGTCTCTACAAGTATTGGGATACCCCCGTACCGGAGGAGCACAAGCTGTCCGAGGATGACATCACAGTGTTCGTCGAGTGTTTGAAGCCGTGCGTGCTGCTGGCCATGTTCAGCAAGTCCGGCTGTCACGAGGCGGCCCACGCTCTCAAGAATTTGGCTTTCCTCCGGCCCGAGCTCATCGTGCCGCCGGTTCTGGAAAGGTGAGAATTGGCCGAATACGTGACAGTGAAATAATACATAAGACGAATACGTTTCAGGGTTCTTACTCTCCTGGAAACCTGGAAACATTACCTGGAAATCAATTTTGGTTAGGGAAAATCGGAGTAAAATAGTCCAATTGAAACAAAAGTCAGGGAAAATCGTCCTGAAGCAAGAAAAGTCACGGGAGATATCTGAGCAAAAAATTTGTGAATTGATACACTTAATTTTCTTTGTGTTTTTTGGGTGAGAATAAGTAAGATAGAATCGTCCAAAAGAAAGAAAAATATCGTCCTGAAGCAAGGAAAGTCAGGGAAATTTCTAACAATTTTTTTTTCAATTGATACCGTAAATTTTATAAACTTGGAACGATTCATTTTTCTTCAATAAAACTGCGACATGTTGTGATCATTTTAATGGCCAGGCAAAAATGTCTGGCGACAATAATTTGTTTTCAAGAAAGTCGGGGAAAAGGTTTGATTTTGGTCGGTGAAAGTTAGGGAAAAGATTTTTTAGTTTTCATTATGAACCTTGTATTTATCCGGTTAAACTTTTGAATTGCTCGCCAGATTCTATCCGGCAACCGAAACGCTGACCGAGCCGCACCGACTGCTGGCCGTCATGCAATGTCTGGGCTACGTGCTGGTGCCCATGCTGCAGAGCAAGGATCGTCTGCCCGAAGGACCGGCCAACGTCCTACCCATTCTCATGTCCTGCTTGCCAGGTATCGATCCCAACGATACGAACAAGACCCTGGTAATTTGACGTTCGATTTATTTTAAAGTTATAATTGGTTCGGATTATCAAGATTCAATATGCGAAGTATTGCGAACCTATTTTGTTGAACCTCAAATTGTTTTTCCTATTTTTAATTATCAGTTTCTGTTCGTACTTTTAAGATTAAATGTTGGTTTTTTTATAAAATAATCACAGGCCACGTTTGGATTGATTTCCTGTCTTGTAACCTTGGTGCCTTTAATTGACTGTTCGGAAATGACTCGGGATTATGATGATCTAAGCGAGGTGAGTTAGGCGCTGACGTTCGTCAATCTTTTCTTTTGTCTAGTGTAATTTTCTATCACTTTTATTTGTGTTATGCAACATTTTTCATCAATTATCTCTTGTATAACTTTCTATCACTTGTATATGTGTTATGTAACGCTGAATTATTTTCTTCGCAGTTTGAAATTGAGCTGTGCTCGGCCACTGCTCAGTTTGAGGACTTCGTGCTGCAATTTATGGACAGGTGAGCTTTTCTTTCTTGATTTTGCGCGCCACCAATCTTGTCATTAATTAAATATTGCCCGAGCAATTTGATAATGCATGTGCTCGTATATAAACTGTATACTTTGTACAGTTGCATGCAAGTATGAATCTGGCACCTCGATAAAATGTTGACTAATAAGCATGTTAACAATTATTGAATGTCAAATTTTAAGCAAATCTTGTTCACAAAAATTAAAATTATTAAATTTAGAATAAGTGTTTTTTGCGATTCTATTGTTGATTCAAGGTATGGGCTATCCTTGCACTATATTAATTGCCAATGTTTTTTTTTTTTTTTTTTTTTTTTAAATCACCGTAGTGCCTAGTGCACTACAGGATTACTGCACTCTCGTGTCTCTATGGAGATATGTG